>JAQGBX010004909.1:0-14527 GCA_034698745.1 Megaphyllum sjaelandicum | reverse complement strand
ATCAAAGTTTCAAAATTTCGCCCATAGGATTTCATAGGCTCCGCCCACAAAAATCGGTGAATAGACCCCCTTAAATTAAAATGAACATGCACACTGTACTTGTACATGTAGACTGTTATTGGAGACTTACAGTGCCTTCAAACATAACACTGATGGTGGATGTTCTGGAATGTAACGGTGGCGATGGTAGAAGTTGCCATTCGAACCCTTTAAAGGAGCTCCTTGCACGTACTGATGCGTTTTATTAGTCATTTTTGCCACGTGCAATTCGGAACTGGAATGGACTACCCAAGGATAGCCATAAACTCTTGGAGATACGATTTCGCTGAAGATGTTGGGGACCCATCGTGAAACAGCCTCTTGGACTGTTTTATATGTTATGTCCCCCCTACCACATGGCACTATTTGTGCTGACTGTAGGGTATTGAATAGAATAGAATAGAACTTAATGAGCATGTACACTGCACTGCACCAAAAAAGTATACAGAATCATAATGTCCCTTGCAAGGGTTAAAGCAAGATGTAACGTGACTCATCTGTTATCAGGTCACTTTTTAAGGTGCGTTGGCAATGTAAAAATTGCAAAAAAAAGACAACACACACTGGACACTGTGCACAATAGACAGGTGGTCATGGTCACTATTCAGAGAATTTTTATGAAGGAAATGCACACTAGAAAAACCGATACACTGAAAAGTGGTCAACATAAACAGGTAGTTACCATTCAAAGGTGGTCACTTTTCCAGGTTTTACTGCACATGTATACGCTGCATGAGCTTATTGACGAATCGGATTATAACTATCGGGGACCACTGGCAATTAATTCCCTATTTTGTGGTTCGAAAATCATTTTATTGCTGTTTATTAGACGGAGGCGTTGTCGTGACTAATGTCCGTTAACACCTTCGTTAATGCAGTCCGAGGGCCAGAGAAAAGCAGGCAGCAAAAAACGAATTAAGGGCCATGATGGCGAACCCCGCGAGCTCTTTATCATTATTTTAATCCGTCAGCTTTCGTTGTTTCGTCCATATTTCACCCTAGCTCCCCCTCGCGCCAATTTTTCCTCTTTGCGAATGCATCTTGGCTTTTCTGGTTGCTCTTCCCAGCCTATTATGGCTTCTCCCCGACAAGGCCCAGTAATTGCTACTCGTGCTCTAAGTGCTGCCCCCAACGGGAAAGTAATAGTCGACCCGACTCCGTCGGTCTTTTGGTTTTCCGAATTAAAATTGCTCCATTGAAGTTCGTCGAATGGAGTCGACAATGCGCGTGATATGATTTTCAGCCATCCTCTCAAACTAAAGCAAGAATGGAATTTGTCAAACTTGACTGGACTTAGAAAAAGGTAATTTGTTGATTGAAGCAAAAATGGTGGGAGCGCCGTTGCGCAATTTGCCGTCTTTAAATGGCGCACCGAAGGGAGACAAAAGATGTTTTCGGAGCTGCGAAGACGGAAAATCGAAGCCGATAAAACGAAGGGCAGGCGTGATGAAACGGCGACGAACAACGCCCCCTCGTGCACAATGCAACGCTGATTAGAATAATATGGCATCCGAAATTGAATGGGGGACCCCGTTTTAATTTGTGCCACCAGCTGCAAACGCACGCACTAGGCTAATTTCGCTCGATTGTTGGTTGGCAGAAACGCAGTTTCGCGATCGCAGCGCGAGATAGTCACGTGGCTCCCTTCCCACAGGTGGCGCTAACATCGCTGTATCGCGAAAAGAAAGTATGAAGTATTCATGAATTCTATCTCCACTCGATAATTCACTCGTTTTGTATGTCTATATGTACTGTAGCAGATTATGTTTATTTAGACTCAAAACTTAAAAAAAACGTGGAAATTAACAAGTTTTGCAACATGACCAGACAGGTCCCATTGATTGCAGGATATTTTCATTATGCAATTTCGACTTTGGTTTTAATCAATGCGCTCACAAAAATGTGTAAAACAAATGTAGAAATTTGCTCATACCTAAACTGAATGATGGAAGGCCTACAACTTAAAGTCAATGAGAAACCAAACTGAAATAACATGGCCTAATGAATCATTTCCAGATTTGGGCCCTACAAAAACTTCTCCAACAGAAATGCCCATTTATTACAACACTCAAATGGATTTAACTTGATATTGCATTTATCATAAATAACAAGATTCACTGCTTTGGAAATTTGTTTTTTTTTCCTAAAAAGCATTGGGGGAATATTACGGCAAATATATATATACTCAGAAATGCAAGCGTGCAAATCACCCAAATTTTCTGTATTCTGCACTCGGAGAGCCTTAAATAATCCTCCTCATCCAGAATAGGGAGGGTCAAAAAATGCTCTATATGCAGCATGAATTGTAAGCTTGTCATTATGCAGGCATTAGGACTCCTAGGTCAAATCAAATGTTAAACGAATCGACGGACACTATAGCGATAGACGATTAATTGTTGGAGAGCATTTATTGGCGAACAATTTTCCGGAAATCGGAAATTAATTCCTGCAGTAATCATAAAGACATACTGTATGTGCGATTAGCACCTATGTTGTCATTGTTTTATTTTTTGTTTATGTTTGTAACATCGGGTTGATTTTAAACATGTTATTATGCATGCAATCCTCGGTGATTAACGTTCATGTTGTTATTGTTTGTTGTATGATGCTTGTTGTTTCAAGATGATCTTGCACGATGGCACTATACTGCATACATGTGCAGTGTAACCTACTATGATTAATGAAACAATTTACGTATAAAGTGTATGCAAATCATTGCATTTGCGCTGTATCACTGCGCGTTGTTAGTTAGTTGTCGACGATGCTCAACTCGCCATTTCAAAACGTCTAATGACACGAACCAAACGTGCATTCTTTTACAGAAACACGACATATTCGTTATTTTAAGTATATCGTGAAGATACGAGTTATTAGAAACATTTAATTAAACTTAATTTCCTTAAGTTTTATTAATTAAAGGTTTCAGGTGAACATGAAGAGGGACTTCAACGCTAATTTTGTTGTCGTTGCTTACAACGCTTGATGGAGTGATCATTCGTTAATCGTTAAATCTAAAAATATATACACGTTGATTGAAATGTCTACATACCATGGAAATAGTCTGTATGCGGTTAAGGGGATAATCGGAAGTAGTGAGATGAAAACACTCGTAAACTTTATTATTTGCTCGTATCCAAGGTTACCCATTACATCACGTCAAGTGCGTTCAGATTCAGAGTTGTCCCCTCAACCCCAGCCAAACTATTCTCAATGGAACCAGACATTGCACTCACCTTGCCTAATGCGTCAACAAAAAACGAAATATTTAGGAATGTCCATTCCGCCATCCTGATTCAAAATGGCGTCCAATATTTTTCGAAACTAATCAAATCTCGCTCCTCCATCTCGGGAAAATAAATACTGGGTGCAATAATGTCTGCGAAGTTCATTACGATGGAGGGACCTTTAACAATATATCAGAAAACAAATTACATTTTTTTTGCCTCTATAAATCCAAGGTTGGCGAATTCATCCGCTGATACGATTTTTTTTCTACACCCCACCCCCCTCACCCCGATCCTGTTTCACCAAGGAATAGGAAATGGAGGAGTTTGAAGACATCGATGGCATCCCCGGTGGATCTCTCTACGGTTTCCTATATAGCGTGCAAAAATGTTGGTTTTTATCCGTGAAATTATGTGTTTCATGATTGTTCGAGAACCTCGCACGTGAATCGTGTGCGCATTGCTTCCCAAAATACTCAACTATGTTGTGATTTTTTTGCGATGGGAAAGCTGCTGTCTGCGTGCCACTCGTTTATGCAGTTTTTAAAAGCTTATTTGAATGCGTTTTTGCGGTGATGGACAGCTACATGATTGTTTCAGGATCTGCATGCATAAAATGACGTTTAAAATCTAAATTGATAGCGTTTTCCCACGATCTCGCCTTGGCCTACACTCCCTCGGTGATGTTTGTACGCGAACCGAACTAAAAAAAAAAATGATTTCCCCGAAATTTGAAGAGAGTTTTTACTTTTAGTGCGGTAAATATCTGTAATTCTGCGTGGCGCCTCTACTTCTTACTGCCCGTACATGCATTTTAAATTCTCCTTGTTTTGTGGCTATGCGTTATTCACGTTTCACGAACTAAATCAAAATGAAGGTTGCGAGCATAAAAACAGCACCTTTTCATTGTCATGGCTGCATTCTTTTATTACATCTTCATTTTCGTTTTTCTGTTCATCTCGCATGCGAGTTAATGCTTTTAGTAAAAGTGTACGTGGAAGAAAAAGGACACGTTGATAAACATCCTAAAGTTTGTGTTTAATTTAACTTCGATCGTTTGCTTCGTTTTAACGCTTTATCGATTTGAGGTAATATCGTATAGTATGACCAAGGATGCTAGAATTCCAAGCTGAATTATCCTTTCCACCTCCCCCCCTTATTGATAGCTTAATTTGTTTTGAAGTTTCAGATTAAAAATTCCACAACGTTTGGAATTTTATCATTAACACATGTTATGAAATCTATGTACCAGAATTAATTTCAAGCTTCAGACTACTGAGCTAATAACCGACACATTTGTCAGTCACAGGCGGGTCTACGTATAGTCACAGTAGTACAATGTATAGTTCATGATATGTTTAGACAAGATGGCGATGGAAGAGTGACCTTTCAACTTGTTAAATTATTCCGTGAACGTTACAGCTCGCATTGACGAAAGTGATTTTCCACATTCGTTTTTTCTCCACGACTTTTTTTATTGCAAATCTGGCAAATAACATGACAACAACGCAATGCGCGTAGGCTTGAAGTCATAACAACGTTTGTTATTCACGTCCTAATCATCGAGCTGCCATATTTTTTTATCTCATTAATATTTGACGGAATGGGAGTAAATCCTGCAGACAGCTGAGGTTCGCGTTGATAGCATCTTTTAAATTAAGAGATTTTAATTAGCTGCCAATAGAATAAGAGAAGGGGATTTAAAACCTCGCGTATGATTTGAAATTGCAATCACTAGGGCGATTACCTGTCACCTTCTTATCGTTGCATCTGATAAGCATTTCGTGGTATACATTAGTATGCAAAAGGATACGCTGACGTACCATTTTTAGAGCACATTTCAAACATCTTTTCAAACAAATTGAGTGAGGGTTTGTATTCTGGGTTTTAAATGATGTTGAGCAATCGTTTTGGAAATATTTTCTAACCATTTTATGACTGACTGGCGTTTATTCAGGCTTGCTGAGTGAATAATAGGTTAATGGGAACTATCCTATTTACATGTATAATAGGATATATGTAAGAAGATTTAGTTTGGTAATGTGAAAAATTATACGGTATGGATAATGTCAAACATCGCACTTGATATAATACATGTACGTCTATGATAATCATTATGATAATTCCTCTATGATAATCGTAATGATAATTCCTCTATGAAACATCATGTTGGTAATACCTCAATGAAACATCATATTGATAATACATCAATGACACATCATGTTGGTAATACCTCAATGAAACGTCATGTTGGTAACACCTCAATGAATCAACGTGTTGGTAATACCTCAATGAAACATCATGTTGGTAATACTTCAATGACACATCATGTGACTTCAATGGAACATCATGTTGGTATTACTTCAATGGAACATCATGTTGGTAGTACATGTTGATAGTAATCTATGAAACATCATACATGTACATTTGATACATATGCCAAACATAATATCGAACAAATGAAGCATCGGCATTAGGTTTTTTTTAAAATATTTCTAACTAGATGCCAATGATCGCCATTTCGAGCATCATTTCCGAATAACCCTTTTTAATACTTGACAAGATTTGCACCGCTGATTCCTCCTCTCTTCGGATCTAAGTTACTGGCACGATTGTCTCTCGTCTCGTGTCAGGGGGATCAAAACGTTGTCGTATTGTCAAGGCGTCACGATAAGCCCCCTCCTTTGAAGACTCCCTTTGAGAGGGACTTACACCTGTCTCAGATGGCTATTCGATTGACTGTTTCTCCATGATGCGCGAGACCTTGTATTTTTAGTTTCGTGAACATGTACGCTTTTTTGTTTGCTCGGTGTTGCTGTACGCTCTTAGCTTGCCGTCCGATCGTTATTAATGTCCATTTCATCTGCTCGGTCACTTCACTTTGTGCTTATAATCCGGCGCTCGCGTGGGCAGCTTTTCGATAGGAATAACCTTTCCAAGCTCTGGTGCATGCCATCGCCGTTATCTATCTGGCAAGCCAACTTCGGAGACCATCTTCCAAATACTAATGAGTTACGCGCAGTATGTATGGTAACATTCAATCAGCGCCACGAATCCGAACGTGGAGATAGTCCAGAGAACTCGAAAGTTAAATCTCATTCACTCAGCGAGGACCTAATTGACTATCCCATTTTCCCCGACTCCGTCGCCATCATGGAAATGAGGTGTTGATGGGAGCATCATTGCTGGACATCCAGGTTTAGTCCTCGTTCAAAACGGGTTGTGCGTCTTGCAGCTGTTTCTGAACTTACCTTTTCGTGCGAGACGAGAAAAATTGGAAAGTGATGATTGAACTTGTGGAAAACTGAGTATATGATTACCTACTGTAATTGGCAGCGAATCTGTTCCCAAAAAACTAACGGTTAATGGGGATCTGTTACCTCGACTAATAAGTTGGTCTCTATTTGCAATTTTTTGATTTAAAACTTTCCGAGATACATTTTGCAACAGGTCAACGAGCTTATGCAACTTATAGCCATGTACGTATGTTATTAAATATTACAGGAAGGAAATGACGCCATGATTTATATTCTGTATAGTAGCTTGGTCATTGCGGTGTTATTTCCAGGAAATCTCTCGATCTTCTATTATTCCAAGAAAAGCTTGAGACGTGCAGCCAAGCGTGTTATAAGCTCAAGTGTAATCGGTGACATATGACAAAAACATTAACTTTCGCAGTTCTTTACTGCGAAATGCAACATGACTTAGGTTACGTAACGAACATGACTATCAAATAATACAATATCGGTCGAAGATACATTCTTAAAATCCAAAACTATGCATGATGATTTAGAATTGTAAGTAAGATCGACTTCGTAAACTTGCATGCTCTTAACGGTATTTACGAAACACAATAAATGATGAACAGTAGGCCTATATTTCTGATCAGCTGATATGCTATGAATGTTTTAGTATAGGAAGCACTTGTCTTGCTTTGTAATCGGAATCAATCAAAATGCATTATTACTTAAAATGTCAAATTTTGAAATGTAAAGCGATTGCGGTATATAAATCGCTATCGTCAATTTCCATTACTTTTCTTCAATTTCCTGCGCATCAATTCAGTAAATTGCGGCGCTTTTAAATTTCGTAGTTTTATCGGGACTCATGCATGCATCGACTATTGACTGACCCCAATCATCCGATCACTCATGGTCAACGCATATGCGTTTTGAATTCCCTTCGAGGCCGTTTCCAAATTACATTTGATTCAGCATGCAGTTGCATATCTGTAATTCATGGATGCACTCTTGCAATTTGTGCATTACTCTCGTATACGTTGGAAACATCCTTCTGACATCTATAATTCGCTCCATGTCTATTTGTCTACTGTTTTCAGTCTTTTTGATCACCTTGTACGGAGCTTGTCCCATATACCGTACATTTACAATATTGATCACAGGTGCACGTGGTATCGATTGTAATACGTGGGAGACCATTCAATTGACTTATTCCAACAGCGAGCCGTTGTCGGGATGGTGACCCTCATTGTGATGAAAGTGGCATTAAGCAGACATTAAAGGACATGTGGTTGCTACAGTTTTGAATTATGCAGCAATAGTTCGGTGCAGCGTCGTAATAAAAAGTTCATTGTTGGACGCCACGGCGCGGATGGTTTTAGTGCCTTCGGTGAATCACACGCTTTTGCGAGGACTGGTAGTGCCAAATTAAGGGTCATAGTGTGTGTTAATATAGGAGGAATACCAATAAAATTCTGCTCTATAGACTTGTGGATGCGTATTATAATCATCGTTTCATAAATATATTAAGCAGGCCTCTTGATTGAAGGCGCCATATTGGGTACATTGCCTCCGTCCTTATATCTTTTATTCGCAATTTAATATCAGATATATAGTATTATTATGATGATTTAGGGAAATGGTTTCATTAAATTTTTTTTTGCCTTCCTGCAAACGTGGCTCGTCGGATGCTCGAAGCTTGATTGTAATTTGTTGGGAGCTAATTTTATGTGGAAAAAAAAATTTGAAACCATCTTCAAAGGCGTCTTGTACAGCCAGCCAGGCTGGGAATCCGATCAATGTCACTGACCATTAATAAAACCGATGATACTTAAGCCGGCTATACCTATACGATGGTAAAATTTCGGGAAAAAATCTTTCTAAAGCTACGTCCACACTGGAGGAAACATATAAGAGTATTTTTTTTGTTGCTATATTTGCTACCATAATTTATTAAAGTTATTACATCAAATACATTTTTTGCTTACATTTATTACATAAGTTTTATGTTTCCAGGAACAATTAGCATTTTATATATTAGCAACAGAAAGTTCCTCGATATGTTTCCTCCAGCGTGGACATAGCTTAAAGAGTGAAATATCCCCATTTAATATAAATCTATTTGAAAAGTATTAAAATTGGGATTGTTGTACATGAAAGGATGTCTCGTTTTGTTTGAAAATTCAACATTTTTACTGAGCTGGAAAATTAAGCTTCTACTCTATTAAATGCTATTACAGGAGAACCTCTTATATGAACCTCTTTTATATGAACTCATCAGCACGTGGCTCCTGCCCACCACACGGTGCGTTATATGATTTTCCCAAGATGCCTCAACCTTGGGAAAATTAATTATAAATTAATTCAAAAACGCAAAAATTCCTCTTGTTTACAAAAACCAACCTAGGGCATAGATGAACCGTGATGTTTTTGTTGACTGGTATGATAACAAATTCATACTTTTCGATTTTTCGATATATGAACTTTTGAATATATGAACTACCTCTGGCCCCAATTAGCTCGTATAAGAGAGGTTCTACTATATTCTAAATGAAACAAGGAGTGACCGATTTATGATTAGAATTTATACCCTGAAACGTAATTAGATTCGGTCTATTCACTTTCATGAACTTGTTATTTGTATACTTTTCAAGAAAGTTTTCCAAGTGAATTGGTGTTAAAATGAACTGGAGAAATTTAAATGTTATAAGCATACATACATATAGCTCGAGGTAGGGGAGGTCTACTACATCCAAATGAATGTTTAACTTATACTTTATTAATTAAAACGAAAAGACGTTCCTAAAATGTTCTGGCATTGCATTTGGCTACAGCGAACTCCATTTGTCGAAATTGCGCATTTGACCGTCAGCTATATAGTCGTGTCATTTTTTTTTTTGTCTTTTTCGCCACAACTGAATCTCTGGTGGAACCGAAGCCCAAACGTTCATCTAAGTGTGAATAGATTTCCCATTTCGTCAGTTCATTCTTGCGTCGCAGGCGTTAATCTGGCCCCTCGGATCCCCTGTAGCAGATGTGTCCTGCGTGTTCCGTAATGGCTTCCTTCGATGTTCGCCCCTTTTGCACTTTACCGAGTAAGCTTCAAGGAAAATTAAACACCAAATGTTGTGTCACGGAGGGTATAGCCCCCTCGTCATGATTTTCTGCGTGTCACATAAAAAGCCCCTTGTAAATGCCTGTCGACATTTCAAGCTTTGCTTCTCCTATGGCGTGTGTTCTTTTCAGATGGGATTTTTCGCGAAAAATTGACTCGGATTTCGTTCATTGTCCCTCATCGCTCACCATTCCACCGTGCATATTTGATAAGTTGGAGGTGAATGTGCACATTGGTGAATCTCATCTTTTTTAGATGCCATTATCTAGGCGAATATCCTCATCGTGCAGCTTCATATAAGCCATTTTTTTGCAGGTTTTATTCATTGCATACACTTCAAAGTATACACTATGATGTGATTTTACGGGTTATGTGCCAGAATTACATTTCTCGATGAAATGTTTTCAATAAAAACGGTCGTCCTCAGTTCACGGAGGTCAATAACTGGGAATTGTGAAAGTCACAACTTTTGATTCCCAGAGCTCTACTTTTTTAAATAATTAAAAAACGTAATTTCAATTTCAACAAACAACCATCTAGGGATCGATATATCGTACAGCGGGGAAATTACGTTTTTAATCAATTTAAATTAACCCGCATGCATGAAGTTTGAAAAGTAAAATGTAATTAACCATTCCTATATTTATTCAACTAATTCGTTAACTGGATAGAAACGGTTGAATCGCAAACATTTCTTTCTATGATTATAAACAATCTTAGAATTCGGAACACTTTTCATTCAGAAGGGATCTGGACTGTAAAGGCATATCATCCTCAGATGTTACCATGTTGACGATTTGTCCAGTTTTACCACTCATCACGTGAGTTTTCATGTCAGCTCTGCATGCATGCATGGTTGCCAATTGGTCAAAAGTTGCTGAGGAATGTTTGAACGTCATGTATATGGCCGTCCCCATCGTGATCGTTTTCGTTTCATCCTTCACTCGTTCCCCCATTTTATATTTAATTCGACACATGTAACGTGACACACGACTTTGATATACGTGTAAGAGGACACCCCTCTCCAGCACCCATGTCGATTCCCATGCCCGTGGCTACAGCAAATATGAATCCTTGACTGATTTCTGATCTCATTCCATGTGCTCCTGCACTTCCCCTGTTCCTCCCCTGAAACGTGCTCTTTCAGGGGGGGGGGACTCGTCTTCTCTTTGCATTTCATGTGTTTGTCCATCGATTAATCCCTATTTACCATTTCATATTTGCCTTCACCTCGCTGCCTATGTACGAAGCAGCACAGCAGCTTCTTCGATTTTCGTTGCATGCTGGGTATTGTCATTTATTCGCTGTCATATCAGTTTTTTATGATTATTATAATGCGTTGTGTTTACATTACCGCATTACTTTGATTTACGAGTCAGGCTGAATCGAGTTTTTCGTGCGTAGCTGCCATCCCATTTGTCTCGTTTGGGCTTGCCAGCGATGACACCGACTTCGACTTCATTGATAATTTCTGAAATACGACATTATTTGAATTACGAGTATAGCGCAATTATTAATTGAGCTTTTATTTAATTGAATTGAACGCACCCTTGCTGGCTCTTTTCGACCCAGAGGAAATGCCTCTCGCGTGAAAATGTCCTTTATTATGGGAATCAAAAGTTCGGTCGTTTGACCGGTTACGCCTTTTTCCTTTACTTAAATCAAAATAATGAAATAAAGTTGTCAAGAATCGTGCACGCCACATGCCCCGCTTAATCTGTGCGTGTTTATTCCTAATAATTAAAACTTCTGAACAAAGACTCGCATTAAAAAAAAAAGGATCAATTTTCGTGGGCTTTTTTTACCAACGTCTGAATTGAGTTTTTTTTTCTCAATGTGCGCTGAAAAATTTGCAGCTGAAGCTGTTAGAATATCCTGTTTTTACTTTTTTCGTAATGACTTTTCAGTCTTGTTTCTGGACCAAATGCATTAATTCCTTCGTGATAACGTGTTATATACGAGCGTATAAGTACATTGTAAATAAAAGTAAATGCATGCATAGCGCCGAATAAATGGCGTTAAGGTGAAATTGGCAATGAAATGCCGTTATCAGAGATCGAAGTAAACTTTGTTTTTTTAATGCAGAACGAACTTAACATTTAATGCTTATACATATACAAAAAACGCCGAAGAAAATGCATACTTTGAAAACATTTTAATGCATGCCCTGCATGCGTCGCAAATTGTCGGTGCATGCAAAATTCGTATTTGAATGTGTTTCTGAGATGTATTTGATGTGTATTTCTCGCCTGCGTGGAACATGGGGACTTATACCACATGCTGTGGTCAATCTTGGTTTATTAAAGTCCGAATCTGTACATGTATGGCGCAGTTGTCGTCTAAACGTCGCCTAATGCGTCCATTTGCGTGATAAACTTTAAGGATGATTCTCAGCCTGTTTAGTGTCCATTTCGCAAGTTTTTCATTTGGATTCGGCATTTCCTACGAACTTTTCCACATAAAAATAAGAAAGAGAGGATGGGAAGCTCGATAAGATTGCGCTGTACGTTTTCCAGACCAATTCTTCTTGACGACGCAAGTTTATGCAAAATTTGAACGGTTTTACCAGACATAATGGCGTGAGCAGCGTCTTTCTACAGCGCCGTAGTCATCCTCGTACGTGCCACAATGTCTTCCTTTTTTTCCA
Organism: Megaphyllum sjaelandicum; assembly: GCA_034698745.1. Lineage (NCBI taxonomy): Eukaryota > Metazoa > Arthropoda > Diplopoda > Julida > Julidae > Megaphyllum > Megaphyllum sjaelandicum. The sequence goes on along the minus strand of JAQGBX010004909.1, from coordinate 2,263 downwards.
TTTCTCCCTTATAGCCATGCATTTTTGTAATCCGTATCTACTATTACACACTTTGAATGCTTTTTCGCTATTCGAAATCCAGTATTTCTAGCGCTACTCTTTTAAAAAGTCCTTAAAGCGTCCATTTTGTACGTATGGGGGTTTGTTTTTATGACCGATTCAATCTCAGCCCGCACGCTTTTTAGCCCTACTTTAATTCCCCATTTCATCATTTTATTCCCAGCCCCACAGCTTCCTGGGCTTATACTGCCTGGCTTTTTCGGGAAGGCACACGGGGCTTATTCCAAAAAATTGCAACAACGTATTCTGAGTGAGGATGGATTATGCTCCAAGCAATCATAACATTGCACTGCCCATTATTAGACCGTCACGTTTCGTACCCCAACTCAAGAAATTACATAAGTCGATTTAACTAAGATGCGTCTTTTACCAAACATATGGAACTCGTTTTGCTTCTCTGAATGCCGCCTTCAACCAAAAATTGAGATTTTGTGTTGAATAACTTTCACTATTTAACGTACGATATTCAAAAGCTTTTAATGTAATTGTTATCGCCATACTGATTACAGACTCAGGTTGGCCACAGGTCAGGGAAGTCAGGGAAAAGGCAGGGGGGAAAAAGTGGTCATGGATGTCAGGTAAATCTGTGAGTGGTCAAGGAAATTTTCCCAAATAAAAGCAAAATGCTTTGGACTCAGTCTGCTAGCAGTTTCATCCCCCAATCCTCTTCAGCTATAGACTTTAAAACAAAATCTAGTGTTTTGCCAAGCTTTTCTTTGCAATTGTAATTTTATTTTTTATTTTGACAAAAAAATTGGTACGCATTAACGAGTAAGTTTTGGTCCGGGAATTTTAGATTTTAGTCAGGGAAAAGTCAGGGAAATTCAAAATGAAAATTTTGTGGCCACCCTGGATTAGGATAAAATCATTCGTTACCGGAATATTAAACGTTGACGGAATCGTTCAAATGTGTCAACATTTGCATCCTTTGCATGCATGTGCATGCAACTCCTTCAATTACACTTTACTGTACATAGATATTGTTCGGATCAATAACATCACATTCTGCACGTGTCTCGCAAACGGGTTTTTTTTTCATCGCTCGATAGGAAATTAATCACTGGGCAATTACGAGCGACGTGCTTTTCTTGCTTTCAAATTCTCAAAACAAATTATTTTGTCGATAATAACTACGCGGAAGAAAGTGTACTCAAAGAGTCAGTATCTGTAGCGAAGCATCAGCAATATCGACAGTTGTTGTCACGCGTGAGGCGTCACGAACAACTGGTTTTACATCAGGACATTTGCGAATGGCCCCTTTCTCGTGGTACGTGTGCTCCAGCCTTTTGTTTCCTTCTCAACCCCCCATACCCCTTCGTCATCCAACGCTGGCACGTGCATCTACTTTTATAGGGAGTTTATCCTATCCATCATGCCATTTTATTGTGCATCTATGCCGAACTCGGTTGGAAATTGCTGCCTCGCACAAATTGCATATGGATATATTTATTACACTACTGTATACCGAGTGTCGTCGATGGTAGCGGGTTTTTTTTTCCCATTTTGTACGGAGACAGCGGAGGACTTCTTTAGTGTCGTATCCTCAAAGTCATTGTCACATCCATCCACATTAGCCCGTGATTCTGGCAGGTTTCCAATGGCGGATATATATTGGTTTAAATAAGGGAAGACGAAGACTTTATGGGGAGCGAATCTGTACCCTATTGATTATACGGTAATGCCATAATTTGCAAATAATTTTTCATCCCCTTCGCGCCTGCCACCTCGCGAATAACGCGGCTGGCAACCGAGTTTGCGATAAAAGAGTTTGCCTACGACGAACCAACCAACCAGCCAACCGCTCTTTTGCCCCGAAGAGGAAACGTGCCTTTATGAGCTCATTTCTCCAGATAAGCAACGAGTCCTCCTATAGCCTGGGACACAAATGATAAGAGTATGAGAAGAAAGTTTCCTGCAAACTTGACTACCAATGACTCCTGGTCACCTGGGAAGTTTTGGGAATGAATTTCCCAGGATTGTCATCGAGGAAGCTGACTATGTTAATTAAATTGATTAAAGACGGTATCATTGCGTCGAACGTTATGAACTCGATATTGAAGTGAAAACGACACGTCTTACTTTAGCGTAGTTTAAGCTACGTATATTAGTTTCACTTTACATTGCCATAGATCAGGGGTCGGCAACCTTTTGAGACCGAAGAGCCAAAAGTTACAATTTACAAAATTTCCCAGTTTTTAAAGAG
>JAQGBX010004908.1:0-14527 GCA_034698745.1 Megaphyllum sjaelandicum | reverse complement strand
GCTGAAATAGTGACATGGAAGAGATGATACCGGGGGAGGAAGTATAGCCCGGGCAAAGCCGGGCCTTTCCGCTAGTTAGTTTATATAAGAGAGGTTCTACTGTTTATACATTAGATTCTCAGTTTTGAAAAGTATTTTTTAAATTGACTTATATACTGTAAGCTAAGATGATAAATAATGTGTAATGTGGAACTCAGTATTTTACTTGTATCAGTCAAAAAAAAATACTTTTCAAAGTACGAGATTCTTGTTATATTTTAAATTAAAAATGGATAAATCGGTAGGTACATTCTCAACTGATCAAAGTAATGTTTGATACATTTTAATAGAAAATCAATACCAAAAAATGTGATCCTTTGGTCAATACCAGCATTGTTATACATTTTGAACTATGGTTGAGTATCCCTTATCCAAAATTCCAAAACACAAAACTTTTCAAACCCCGATATGACGTTAAAAAAGTGGAAAATTCCACACCTGAACCTCTTAAATTGTTCAATGTACACATGCAAACTTTGTTCCATGCACACAATTATTATTGTCTAGCTGTTACATATTACTAACGCGCATCGTAGTACGCAGACAGCACATAAACACTGACCTACTGTATATTTGTTTGGAATGTCACATGATAGTGATTCGGAATATTTGCATATTCGTATTATCGGATATCTTGGGGATAAGACCCAAGCCTATAACACACAAAATTCAAGTCTTATATACACTGTACATTGTTCCTTATGCACTCCAATGCTATTTACAATCTTATATATGAAATTCAAATTACGTCCATCTTGTTTGTGGCTGGGCTGTGGGGGGTGGGGGCATTCGAAAAGGACGCTTTCGTCTAGCGCGTTGGGTGACGCGCATTTCGAAGACGCCCGTTTCGAATCACCCCTGGGGACTCAGCACCGCGCTGAGGAAATTAATCCATGGGGAATTCCAAGCGCCATTAAACTGTCAATCCATTTCCCCCCGGGCAACGCCAGGTTTTTCCGCTAGTAGTTCAATAATTTTATTTTCAAACAAAGGGACCACGAGAAACAGGTGGAGAATTTTTCACTTTACTGGCGTCATAGCGGCTCTTAATAGTTTCAGAAGTTTGAATATTATGGTTTTCGGATAAGGCATCCTTAATTAATCCTATACAAATACTTCAAAATCCGAAACATACAATATCTGGTCTTTAGCATTTTGGATAATGGTTACTAAACCTGTAATCGAATTTTAAGAAAGGAAATTAAAGGATTTTATAGCTTTTAAGATTTATTTTCTCCCTGTGAGGAATGGTTCTGAATTTCGTCTGCCGCCCTTGAAATACAGTATTTTTGTCAAATTCAATTTTTTTCCGATTACTAGCAAGACTTCAAAAACAAAATGCAGCGGAAATTATAAGTAGTCGCATTTGATTGAATATTGAATTCGACCGTGTTTTTTACTGAATTTGACCTCCGCATGTGATTAGGATCGAGCAGTTAGGCGCAGACTGCGACATTTTTCGGAATGTTCTACATTTTACAAGTGTTGACAATTTTGAAAAATGTCGTGATTTTTGGATAGGCCTATAAATATTCGAAATGTTTGAAAAATACGTTTGCTGATCGAGCGGTATTAACGCTGACACTTTCATGGTCCATTGCTAGTTACACACCCATGTTCGATTTGGATTTCTGCGCAAGTGTTAGCCTACTTAACTAAAACTGTAGGTGCTAACTAAGCGTGTTAAAGGACCATCGGTGGGAAATGGATCATGCTTCAAAATACATATTTTATGTCCCGCCGAGTCGCCGAAAACATTAGCACATCCCTACTAAAAAAACCAATGGGATCACTAATTTTGTGGCCAACCACCAACTCTACATGGCGTATAATTTTCACACGTGACCCAACCTAAAAATCCCCCTCGCCATCGCAGGCAACACTTCACTCGGTCAGCAGATTTTCAACTCTATGACCAGTGAAGTCTCGTGCTCAACAGCTCCTGATAAAGAACTAAAAAAATGGACAACAGCCTAAAAGAACAGCCCGACCTGCCAACCACCACTCCGGCCATGAACATTCCTCCCGATGCCGATAACGCCTGCATAATTCAGCTGATCGACCGAACCACCGAGGATGCTGCACCTGATATGAAACCGCAGACCAGCACCCTCGACTCGACCCCCGAACTGTCCATGGACATCCCCATCGACACGGCAGAACCAGACTCTTCATCGGGATTACCAGTGCTCACCATAGAGGACGCGTACACTTTGGGTGAGCTTACTCTTTCAAATACCAATGCGGCAACCCCAGTTAACAGTGCTTCAGAAATCCACGAAGCATCCCACCAAAATCTACGTCGGTCGACTGGCAATTATGAACCTCCCACGTCTGCTCCTCCATCAATGGTGCTCCAGGTGACGCCTTCGATTTTCGGCAATGTCGACCTGGCTCTGTCCAAACTCAAAGAGGCCATAGACCCGCTACACGCTGCTCTCCAAACCATGGCCGCCAATCCTACCGGACAGCACACCGTCACCTTCAAAGAAGCGATGGAAGCTCTACACAAGTGCCTCGACGAACGCCAAGCAGCCTCTCACCAACGCGATGTGCAGACCCATCACCGGAAGATCGCCGAGGCCACTTCAAAACTTCTCCTCGAACGATACAACCTGCTCGTACTTCAATCCCGCGAGGACCAGGCTCTCATAAAAAAGTTACGAGCAGCACTGCCTAGCCGCATCACCCCTAAATTCTTCTCTGCCACGGCCACGCAGACCGATGTCGTTGAGATAAAGCAGTCGGAGGAAGAAAATACCGCGACCGGAAAACATTCCCCGGTACGACCACCGGTAAAGATTTCTTCGGGAGAACGCACTCCTTCGAAGAAACGACGTCATCTTTCAGACGACATCGACGGCGCATCCCGACCTGCCTCCAGGCGATCCAGCACCGGCACTAGCATTGCTCGTAATTCGACCAAGAAGCGATCGCTCTCATCAACACCGTCAGCTTCTTCCACCCATCTATTGGCGACCACATCGCCACCTCCGAGGAAAGCCAACGTCCAGTCGACAGTGCACAGCAACGATCTTCGGAGTAGAATAAGAGGTGATCCATCCTCCCTAACCAAATACCATGCCTTGCTACCGTGCGATCATCCTTACTCCAAGGACAACTCCTCAAAAACCAGACATCCCATAATGACCGATCGTGACTACTACTGGTTTCCCGAAAGTCAACAACGTCCTGAAGGAAGACGAGAAGAAGCTCGCCACTCCCGACGTGTTCCCTCAACTTCCCCGGAGAGGATCCCGCCTACTTCAATGGACATCGTGTTGGATCGTGCCCACGAACCAGACGAAGACTAGCCTTCAACTTTTGTGCACTTTAAAGTACTGTGTATTCATTCCTTCTTTTTGTATTATTTTTTGTGTTATCATTACTTCGGTTGTCTTTTTTACATCTGTGCAACCCATGCACCCATTGTGGGTTTGGAATGAATAAAGTTGTCTTTTTATGGGAACCTTGTTTCGTTGTCTATCATTGCAGCATCTCCAGAAAGTTTCTCGCCATCGCCTGTAACACATAGTCGGAGTGTTGAGACTTTATTCCGTTTGATTCTTATAGTTTAAATTTTAAAAGAATAAGTTATCTTGAAAATAATATAAAATGGAGCCCACGGAGTTTTGAAAAAAGGCTTGGAGCACATCTTTTCGCGTGTAATTTTAAATTGTTATTAAATTTACAATAGAGGATTGCTATCGACCTGGAAAGTCAGGGAAATGACCACAGATCAGGAAAAAGTACTGATTTAAGTGATTTGTCGGGAAAATTAATAATGAAAGTGCAGTGTTAAACTCAAATTAAGGAAGTGCGATATTTTCTTTGTACTTGTTTTGCAAGGTGATAGAAAAAAATTATAATAGACAGGTAGGAAAAATGGAAGTATTTATCCGTAAAAATGTTACATTCTGGTCAGAGAACGTCAGGGAAATTAGATGTCTTATTTCGGTAGCAATCCTGCAATAGGAAGAAATTTAAAAAAAAAATATAAATAGCCTAAGGTTGATAAATCATAATACTCGTTGGAAATTAATCTTCAAGTTGTAATCCTTATACAGACTACTTTCTCTGCGACGAAGATAAAGTTTTGTCCGAGTAAACGATGGTAAATACACAGGAATGGCGAGTTTCGCATTTTACGCCTCAGTTTAAAATTAATTTAAAACTTTATCTTTTACCTGATTTGGCTGGATATTCATCCATAAATTGTCTCATTTCCTTATTATTTATCGACCTTCGTCATCTATAGGGGAAACGTTTTGTGGAAAATATTTAATTTAATAAAATGTACTTATTTTCGAAAACAAACAATATACACGTATAAACGATTTCGCCATGTTTTGACAATTTCGTTCAAGTGGGTCTTTATATTGCTTAATCTCAAATCCAAGGGTGAACTGAAAGGAATATTTTTGATGAAAAAGAATGGCTATCTGTTTCTCACGCTACCATTCTTTCCCCATTTCAATTCCATTGTTTTATTTTCACGGCAAAGCGTGACTTTTGTGGTCGAGTTCATTCAATTAATCCCTTTGAAAACCTCTGTTACAGCTCTAATTGATGTTTCTCACACGTTTCTCCATATTTTCTTGTAGAAAAACCCTTCTGGGCGCGGGCATTGGATGTGTCAAATGTATCGGCATTATGTCAATTGCAAGCAAAAACCTGCACAGTGTCTTTTGATACATTTAACTCTTCAATTAGTTCAATCTAGTTCAGCCATCTGATAATCATGGAGTGCATCACAACGTATAACGCTTTTACTCGTTTGGGAATTTTCCCTCATAACGCGAAAGTTGAAGATTCTTGTTAATTATTGTCTATACATGTACTCTATAGGCATGTTCTCTGCGGATCAGACGCAATGAGGTGCTTACATTAATGGAGGATTACACTGAAACTTTACGATTTATCATTCCCCTGTGAGGTTGGATGATTCGTCTGCCAAAATTTCAACATCATTGTCAGCGTGTTTTTAATCAAATATGGTCGCATCATTCTAATTATGCATTTTGGTAACGAAATTATCCAAGCCTGGAATAAATTTAAAATTCCCGCATTTTTCAGATAATTCATCGGTAGATGACGCCTATGTGCGTAAACTTTATTACAAATTGATAACGGCGCTGTAGACAATAGCGTGTCGTTCGCTTCGTTCGTCTTCGTCCAGACGCTGAAAATGGCTGGAAAAGTAAATGTGAGCGTTTTGTTTTCGGACTTAGCGCGATTTGGACAGAATGGAGAATGGCAGCGGGCTCTTAAAACTGCCAATAAAAGTACGTAAATTCGTTATCGTGTCTTTTTAGGTGCCGCACAATACGAGTTTGCGGTCATTCAGCTTTCTGCATATGGAAGTAGGATAAACTTGAATGACACGTCGTCTAGCTTCCATTTGGTCTACTCCATGGGACATTTTAGTAAATCTAAAATAATTTAAGGCTAATTAATTTTCTAAAAATTTCTAACAATTCATAGTGCATACCTGCCTACCAAGTAAAACTCATGCATGGGTATATATCGAATTTTGTCATTGAGCACATGCAAAGATATTACATCGAGTACCAATTGATTTTGTATTCATATTATCAGTTCTTCAACAAACTGCGGAAGATCCTGTAGCTTTTAACTGCAAGGTAGTGTGCATGGTGCAGTTGTCACAGTTTCAAGAGGCATTGAATGCCATAAACAAGAATTCCAAGATCGCTGGGTAAGTTCGATGAAATTTCAAATCTGCATGCATCACCACTGAATAAATTAACTGTTCTAGCTTGTCCATTGAAGGCTTTTGGGGTAAAATTTGACCCTTTAGCATAAATTAGCAACTTATACCTTCATGGATTAGAACTTCGAAGAGTCGTGAAACTAAGTGGTTTTCAAAAATGTAATGTGCTCACCAAATTTTAGTTCATTTCATCAGCTGTGAGAATGGTTTAATTAGCTAAAGGGTTCATTTGATTCATTAGCAATTTCTGGTGGCATTTTATAAAAAGCTGGTGCTGGAAGTTCTCAGAATATCTTCTGAAATGATAAAAGTTTAATTTGGTTGTGTTGAGCTAGTTATCATCTTATACTTTCATTTTTCCAATGTAGTGATCTAGTTTTTGAAAAGGCATATTGCTTATATCGACTGAATAAAACTCAGGAAGCCTATGATATTCTAAGTAATGTAAACAACCCCAGTCATAAAATCAAGGAGTTAAAGGCTCAAGTGGTAAGTTTCAATGTCATTTATTTTTTATATGATGTTATAAAATATTAACTGAAGTGACAGTTCTTTTATTACACATTTTTAGCTTTATCGATTGGAAAAATATGATGATTGCTATCAAGTTTACAGAGATTTAATCAAAAATTCACAGGTAAGAATCTTTCCCATTGTAGCTAGCATGGTACATAAGATTTGCAAAATTGTTGCTTTTGGACCACCTTAATACTTGGTCAGATTTTGTCTCAGAAAGCAAAGAACCTCTTTAACTGGAGTTATTTGTCATGCACTGTTAAAATGGTTCAGTTTCGAAAAAAAGGTTTTTTAAATTATGGAAACTTGATTTTGCAGGACGATTATGAAGATGAAAGGGAGACAAATTTGGGTGCTGTAATTGCAAATATGCATGGCACAAAAAGTGCTTTGGCAAAAGATGCATCAAAAACGCGGGAGGAAACTTTTGAGCTAACTTACAATGCTGCATGTGCACTTGTAGCCCAGAGTAACTACACTGGTGCAGAGGAAAAGCTGATAAAGGCAGAAGGTGTGTTGATATTTGGCAATAAGAAAAGTTGTAATTGCTCGTTGTTTAATAGAATGTTCAGGGAAGCTTAGTGGTCATTTCATTTGGTATAATTTATAAAGATCTGAATTTGGCTATTGTTAGAAATGTGTAAAAAAAGTTTGGAGGAAGATGATGTTCCAGAAGATGAAATTGAATCTGAAGTTGGAATAATACGGTACTGTTATTTATTGTCTGTTGAGGAAATATTTACGTGACTTTGTGATAATATCAAATGTTATGGGGTTTCTTATTATTCTTTATTTTATTTTAAAGTGTTCAACGTGCCTATGCCCTCCAAATGATGGGCAAGAAAGATAAAGCAGCTCAATTATATGCAAATGTTCTGAAACAGAAGTAAGAAATAAAACAATGACATTGAATTTTAAAATTTGTAATATTTTGGCATTGTTTCTTCCAATTTTTCATGCATTCTAATTGCTCTGTAGACCCACAGATCCTGGCTTGTCTGCTGTGGCTTCCAACAATATCATTGCCATTAACAAGGTTTAGTAGAATCGTTCTTAACTTTTTTGTTTGTTCTGATGTGATTATTCTGTGTAGAAATCCGTTAATTTTTCATATTCGTTGTAGGATCAAAACGTTTTTGATTCCAAGAAAAAGTTGAAAACTGCCACTGCTAGTGGACTCGAACATAAACTAACGAGTCAGCAACAGCAAATTATTGCACTTAATCAGTGTCTGCTCTTTATGTACACGAACCAGGTAATTGCCAAGAGATGTATTGGTTTTATTTTTTGATGATTTCGTAAATAATATGAAATGTGATACGTTAATCCATTCCCAATTTTGCGTTGATTGCTGCATCTAACTGTATCATAATACATGTAAAATGGTTTGGAACATTTCACTTTAATAGTCCAAACTTTTCACCAGGTTTTCTCCATAATGATACAAATAGGCTGATGCAGGTTATTTATATTTAGTCAACTAATTTGCAATGCTTGCCACTTTTCTAGGGAGATCAATGCAAGGATACATTGAAAACTCTGAAGGCTGAGCACCCTGCAAGTGCAGAAGTTGTCTTAATAGAAGCAGCAGTTCATTGCCGGGAGAAAAATGTGAACAAGGCTGTCGAGGTTTTGGAGGAATTTGCTGTTGCGCACAAGCAGAACTTAAACGTCTCATTTACGCTGGTTCAGTTGCTGTTAACGCAAGGTTAGTAAGAAGGATGCATTTTGACATAGAGCACATTATCAATTATCCAGGTTTTGTCAACTGTCGAGAATTTGTTTTTGGTAGGACGCGTTAGTCAGGCCTGTAACGTTCTTAAGTCACTGGGTGACGTTTCATACAAGCCCGGAATTGTACGTTTACATTTTGTCAATTATTTTGAAAGTATTGCGACATATCATTGTATAATGCAGTTTTTGTTAAGGTATCAGCCTTGGTAACGCTATACATAAGCATAGAAGACAAAGCTTCGGCAGGTCAAGTGCTCGATGATGCAGTGGAATGGTACAAAAAACATCAGCCGAAAAGTCCCGAAGTGGTGACCTTGTGGCGTGAAAATGCCAACTTCCATTTGAAGTGTGGCGACGCCGAAGCAGCTGCCAGAAGTCTGGAAGAACTAAGAAAGTCAGTTGCTTTATTTGTCTTTTGTCTAATTTTTTTGGGATTTTGCTCACATTGTTTGACCATTGTGCTTTGTGTGCATTTCAGGTTTTATCCTAAAGATATGAAAACATTGGCGCAACTTATCACTGCTTATTCTAAATTTGACATGAAGAAAGCACTGCTGTATCCTTTTGCTAACGTACTTGTTTTAATTCCATGAATGCTTAGCATGATTTGAAATTCCTCAATCAAGCCTACAGAGCCAGTAAGGATTTGCCGCCAGTGGCAGAGGTGTCCAAAAGTGTTGATGTCGACCTTTTGGAATCGGCCGCATGGTCAATGGGCGCGAAATACTTTAAAAAGGCAGGAAAGGCGGAGCCCTCTCCAGGAACACCCGCAAGGTAAATTTGAAAAATAGTTTCTTTTAGTGGCTGTCCAAACTTATTCCTAACCTGAAAATAATTTGACATTTCTGCGATTGCAGCGGCGCAACCAGTGGAGCGACCGAACTTATCAAGAAACGGAAAAGGAAGAAGAAGAAGGGCAAGCTGCCAAAGAATTTTGATTCTTCCGTCGACCCTGATCCAGAAAGATGGCTGCCTCGACGCGAGCGTTCAACGTTTAAAAAGCGAAAAGATAGGCGTGGAGCTGGAATAGGTAAGCAAAATAAGGCCTTTATCAGTTTTACATATCATTTTTCAATTTTTGTTAGACATTCATAAGCCTGAGATTTAGCATGTGAATATTTTGATTTCAAAGAAACTTTTTTGCCCATAGCAGTCATTTAACATAAAATACTAATGTTTTTCTAAAAAAAAAATCCAGTTAATGCAATCATTAAAGATCATTGCTTGAAAGATTTTTGCTCAAGAAATGCATTAATTTTTTGAGACCCTGTATTAATTTGTTTTATTTTACAGGAAAGGGAACGCAAGGAGCTACAGCTGGAGCAGAACTGTAAGTTTGAACTAAGTTTAATTTATTGATTGCTTGCTGCTACAAGTGTTAGACATTCTTAGTTTGGTCTCATTGTATGCTTTACATAAGTGAGTGGTGTACCATTATAGTGCGAGGCTTTGTTTGCATGAGGTTGTAAAAAAGCCTGGCAAAGAGTGAGATTTTGACTCAAAATTTTTTAGCGATGCAACAGCATCAAAACCTTTGCCAACCACTGCCAGTTCCCCACGTGCAAACGCCACACCTCCTTCTGCTGGTCCGCGCCAGCAGCGTCTGCAACCCGTGCAGAAAAAGAAGAAGAAGAAAGGCGGGAAGTGGTGAAGACATTTAGTATACAATATGGCTGCCAGGAGGAATAACAGTTAGCGAGGAATCTGTTCTGCACTTGCTGCAGTTGGTGTGATTCAAGCGTGCGGTACTGTGTACTCTGGCTAACGTTTCGAAATAAATAACCATAAAGATATTACCGGAAACGAATATTACCTTATTGATACCATTTAAGTACGAACATTAATAAAACGTGTTCTGACTCGCTTTGGTTGAGACGTTGATGCAAAAAATTCTCTTCTTTCATGTCATGCATTCTAAGTGCATGCTGTGATGTTACGAAGTGAAGATGCTACGTGGGCTGATTGGTCAATAGCTCTTGTTGACTTGACATTTATCAACATCAAATTAAGTGCGAACAAGTAGGATGCATTGAATACCAAGATCAACCCCATGTTTTAAAGTTTTTTTAAATACGATTATTAGGAAAGGCACGTGTTCGAAGATATCTGTGAATACTCTGTTTATAAACACATGCTATGATGAAGGAGCCAATCATATTTGTATTTATTAAAAGGAATACGATGACATTTCAATCCATTATGAAATCATGATGATTAGGTCAAAAGAAAATATAGTGATGCCAAACCGCTTGAAACGGGGTGAATGATGATAAATAAATAATGAGTGGCAAATTAATGATGTCAGAATGCGGAGATTAATCTATTAACTTTGACAGCAACCTTCAATTTCCAAGTGGAATGTTTTCAGTAACTTTTTCAATACTGGTATAAACGAATAGCGTTTTATCAAGAAATGAATTTCTATTTCCCCTCTCAATTAAAAGGAATTCATCATCGATTAAAGTGTAATCGAGGCAAATTTTGACTAAAACTTAGCTGTTGTTAGTCAAAATCTCATTTATGATGATGCATCGTTGCCCCCTTCGATGTTTTCAGTTGAAAATTAAATATTTACTTAAAAGGTCAAAAATGCTAATTCTACTTTCTGCTGGTCATGGCTTGTATAAGTTGCAAATACATTCTCATTTTTTCTTCATGTCGTCTATTCTTCCCCTCTTCTCTGATTTTTTGCCAAGCATTATATTCCTCCCTGAATAACCGCAATTCGTCGGCTGCATTTCCTGAATTAGGCTCATCCGGGTCAGGAAAGTGAAATGACGGTGCCGATTCTTGGATTTCCGTAAATCTGCAATCATCTGTCGTGCAGGTTATTGTTTCAGGAATCTTATTTCTGCAAAAGAAATGCATTCTCTTTTTCCCTAAATGTTTTTTTTTTAAATGGAATTTTACTTCATTTGAGCTAACTTTATTTCGCAGTTAATAAGTATTAACTAAAAGAATGTCTTACTGTAACTGCTGCATTAAACTGGGTAACCCATTGTGAAACCCTTCGCTTCTGGATTCTGAGTTATCACCGTCGCTTTGCATTTGGTCTTCTGTTGAAATTTCCGCAGGTTTTCTTGGGAATAAACAAATTACCGTAATTATGCAGCCAACAGAAGCATGACTTAACAGTTTACTCAGACAGGATTGAAATGAGCTGGAAGAGTTGGTTAAGAACTCAGAATGAACATTGCTTCATAAGCTATGATTGATATACATTAATTGCCATTAAATCAGCCAGTCCTGAAAGGTGCTCTAAATAACTTCTTTCTGCATTTAATGGTATGTTTAGAATATGGACAAATTTTGAAACATTGAAAGCTATATAGACGTTAAGAGAAAGTAAAGAATTTTGAAAGTTTTATAAAGTATGTTAAAATTGAAAAGACATCATCATGGAATGAATCTGAAGAAGTTGGATGGTCCGAAATGCGTCATTTTCATAAAAACGGCGTGATTATGTCATGAATATGTAAAGTATATCTCTGTTAATTGACATCATAAATGACTCATTTTAGCAGGTGTGTCTCACACTCTTCAATTACACGAGACTCAATTGCTCATCAGTCAAGCATGAAAGAGTACCTTTAACGTTTTGATTGTCAAATACCTTTTTCTGAGTTTTACAGGCATTTCATTGTCGTTTATATGGAATTCGGGAAAAGTTGGGTTGGGGACAGCTTCTTTTACTTCATTGATAATATCTTTGAATATCTCGTGCATGTCTTCGGCATACAAATGATACCTGCAACGTGAATGTATCAGTTTTTCCCATTCCTACCACATTGAGTTAACTGACTTCAAGATAATGCTATTGGCCACGCTCACTGTGATGACGGATGGCTGGGCTTAATCTTCCCATGTTTGTTGAGCGCTTCTTCTTGCATAATTTTCTTTTGATACGATCGCTTTAAGCTCTTGAACCTGTTTTCTACCTGTACTGGGGTGTAATCGAAGCCACACTTTCTCAAGTTTTCGGCGATGACGCTGAAACGCTGCCTGTGTTTCAGGTTGCTCTTTCCTTTTTCGTACTTTTCCTTCAGCTCTTTGTACATGTTCAAGAATAGTCTAGTCGATGACTCGTTCCACAGTTTGTTCATATGAGGATAATTAAGGAGAACATCAGGTGTGAATAAATCATCGGCCTCAGTCCTGTGTTCCTCCCTTCCATTTGCATCCATACTTGCCTCATCTGAAAGCAAAAATGAAAAAAAAAGTAATAGATATCATGCACATGCCCCAATTTAATGAAAACTGCGGAAAAGAAAACTCCAAAGAATACAGAAAAATTTTAGGAAATTCGACACCAAATTAATATTCACATTACTTTTTGTCATTATTTTAATCTGAAATATTTTATCTGAGCATCACGCTGCCTTGAGGCATAACGGTTTGTTGGTGGGGGAGGGCAGCCGACAAAGATCCTGGTCTGGGGACCCATGGACATGTCCATTCGAATTCGGGAGTTTTCCAACAACACACAATGTATATCAGGGAGGACACAAAATTTTCATTTTTAATTTCCCTGACTTTTCCCAGACTAAAATCCCAAATTCCCTGACCAAAACTTACTCGTCAATGCATATCAATTTTTTTGTGATAATGAAAAATAAAATAACAATTGCAATGAGAAGCTTGGCAAAACATTAGATTTTGTTACGAGTCTAGCAGGAGAGGATTGGGGATGGAGCTGCTAGCAGACTGAGTGCAGGGATAGCATTTTGCTTTTATTTGGGAAAGTTTCCCTGACATATACAGTATGAACCCCTCTTGCGAAACGAAATGAGCATCTAAGTATTTGAATTTCCCGCCTTAGGTATAAGAACAGTCATAGATGGCGCTAGCTAAGTATCGGGGACGAGAAACCTCTTCTACTTGACGTGAACTCGCCCATTTGCCTCAATTTTTCAGAGCTTATGTATATCGTAGTGTTTTCAATTTTGATTCAGTCAATTCTTCGTGATCGTCTAAAAATTAAAGGAAATTCACGAAACTAACCTTTTTCGCCCCAGTTTTCCGTTTCCGAATTCACTCGTTTTTCTCTCTTGATGGGCCTGTTGAGCGTTTCATTAGCTATTTGCTCGTCGCTAGACTTACTCGCGCAGTATTCTTCCATAGTTGATTGTTGCACCACGACAACCTGCACCACAATGACGTTAACGTTGCTGCACTGGAGCGCAAAAGGTATTGGTGCAACCAACCAATCCGGTGCAACAACATCAACGCAGAGGTGCAAGCGCCCCATTCAGCTTTGCTCTTTTGGTTATGGAATTAAGACGATGGTTCCACATCGATCGTCATTACCCTTTGACCTCACCATCCGAATTCCCAAAAACTTGCAATATCATTTCCCTCTTTAAATTAAAACGTATTGGTATATGTACACATATATACTTGTATAATAAATAAAATATTAAAAGAAATAGAAAATAATCAATGAATAAAATATTAAAAGAAATAGAAAATAATCAATGAATAAAATATTGAAATAAATAGAAATATCAATAATAAATAAAATTTTATTTAAGAAAGCGTTCGAGCTATAGGTTTCATGAATGCCATAAAGCTGATCTCGATCATTTCCTGTAGTTATTTCGAGTATAAATTTTAGCCTATCTTCTAAAATTTGTGTATTGTTCGTAACATTTACAATTCAAATATGGCGATTACTGAAAAGTTTAACTGTAATCCCACAATATGATGAGCTTGAAAAACCTTGAATTGTTCTGGAATTAAGTTATGATCAGAAGTCGTAAAACGACTACGCATCGAAAAACCAAATTAGGTTTTTTGTGTATAGATTTCTGGAATTAGATTTTTATAAACACAAAAGATTCGGTATAATTTTTATTTCGATCAATATTTGCTCTACATAATTATTTAGTCGGCATCGATTATAAATTTGTATATAACAATCGCATGATATATGAGATTCAATAATACTACTAATCCAAACTTCCCGCTACCAAATTAATTTATTTAGGGCTAAACAAATAAAAATGAATCATAAATAAATTAATTTGGCAGCGGAAAGTTTGGATTTCTCGTATTCTGTTCAAGTTTGTTCATAATTTAAAAATATAACGCTAAATAAAATTCACATTGAATTACTTCCATGTTTCCTACCAATAAAGTCACACTTTCGAGTTTCGAAAGTTACCTTTCGAATTGCCCCTGATGACGGAAAATCGCGTTCTATGGGAAATTGACCCTCTGGCTCACCGTGCTCTGGGTAATCTCCAGGGCCCTAAATCTGTCTAACCATTTTTCCTAGGGCCATAAAACTGTCAAACCATTTTCTCCCCGAGCAACACCGGTTTTACGAACTTTTGTGCTCGTCACGAAAAATATCCCAGAAATTTCGCTTTCGGGGAATTTTCCCAAATTGGTATACGGGAGGGGAGAGAAAAAATTGCATCCACCTAAGCAATACAATACAATACAATATTTTATTCACGAAGGTCACAGTGAAGTGACGTTTGAATACAGAAGTTATCCATGTTA
>JAQGBX010004907.1:0-14527 GCA_034698745.1 Megaphyllum sjaelandicum | reverse complement strand
AAAAGGCTGCTGAAAAGAAAAAGGTAGGTACCGAAAAAAATGCACCTCAAAAAATGTTTGTAGTGAACGTACCCATAGTCGGATGTAACCGACATCCGCTTACTTTAAGTGTCGGATGTCGGATTACTTAAACGCGTAGCAATCTGCGCATGCCCAGTAGCCGAAATGGCTAAAAATGTTGGGTATGAAATTTGTCTTGACACCGTTATGCCGGGTATGTTTTGGAACGGCGTTCATGGTTTTGCTTGTAAACAAAAATTTACTTGCACTTTAAATGTCATTTTACTAATATTAGTTTAAATTAAATTTGATGACGATTTATTATCTGCGCACGAAAAAACAAGTAAGTGATCAGGTTAATAAAAAAGGATTGCTGACTGCATTGTTTTAGGGTTGCGGTATTTGACCGGAATCAGCTGGTGCAATGGTGATTTCGCAAGATCTTGAATACAACTTGTTCTTATCAGTTCTTGTCTACGTTTCTTTAAGTCATTTAACAACCGAGCTGTACCTGCATATATCCTACAGCTTTGGTTGCACTTTAACAGTCTACATGCAATATTAAACTCCCCTAAGAAACCGACATTGCACGCTGGAATCAGGATTGCTGAAGCCGGTTACTGAAACATACTGTTGACAAAATGCTCTAAAGAATCTATACATTTGTTATATTTATGCAAAGAAAAGCACCAATTTCTGTTTTAAGAAAATGTGTAATACCTGTGAAGCCATCTAGGCTACTCGTCTCCCATGAAATTTGCAGGCGGTGATTCGAGAGTGGCGTTGTCTTACTTTCAAGCATTGTCCAGTGCACACACACATTCTTTTAAAAAAGTACAAACATAATATGACTCCAGTGATGCTATAGGCACTATGGTTCTATAAATATTAAAATATCTGTTTATTTTTAAACGAGAGATTTATGAAGAATTTATTTTTATCCTTTCAGTTACCAATCTATTGACTTTGCAATTGCTTTGCAAAATGCAGCTAAGGACATAAACGTAAAGTTAAGTGACCAAAATAATACACCCTTTTGAAGATTTGAATGACTCAACCTTAATATTGTTGCGCCATTAGGAGCCAGCTTTAAAAAATCCCATCATTATGGATGGCTCATGTAATGAAGAGTGCCCTGCTTTAGCTGCTCTAATGCAACCGTTATTTTGCAAACTGTGTGAGGCTCGTTTAAACAGCCCGTTTCAAGCCTCAGCTCATTATGCAGGCAAAAATCACTCGAAGAAAGTTAAACTTTTCCTACAAAATGCGAAATTGGGCGTTGTGCCACCAAGTCCTGGGTGTATTGAAGAAGAAATTTGTTCATCTTCTGAAGCATTGCCGGCTAAAAGGGTGAAGACATCTAGCGTAAGTATTACATCTCTGTAATGAGCAAATTATAATGCAGGCTATGAGTACTTGCATGCCTTTTGTCATTTACATGATCAAAATAAATCAACCTAAATTCCCTTTTTCATAATACTGACATTGTTCATTGCTATAAACCTCTCAATAAATGCATTTCGCTAGAATAGTTTCAATAGTCATTTTTGTTTTTTGCAGTATTTAATGTCACGTGTGCCTCTAGACAAAGCCTTTGATGCAAAACTTCTTGGTCTTTACTGCAAACTTTGTGATATGGCTTTTACTTCAGAGAAGATGGCCCAGCAGCACTATAATGGGCGTAATCATCAACGCCGGTTTCAAGGTCAATTTCCATTGCCTAAAGGATTCTACAACTCCACTATTAATAAATGGACAAGAACGTAAGTCTTAACTGAAATCTATTTTTAGTTACCCATTTAGCTTTCAATTATCTTGAAAGGCTTTCCCAAAAGTTGGAATTTTAATGAAATGAATAATGCAATACATGATGTATTTTTATTTATTGTTTGTTGTTCTGTTCAGATCATAACATTTGAGAGTGTGATTTAAAAGTGGTTAAGAATAGTGCAAAGTTGAATAGTAGTTGGAAATTGTTTACACCAGTCTTATATTCAGTCATAGTTCAGTTTTGTAATGTTGTAAATGTCAGTTTCTCTTAATGTTAATTTGTTTTAATCTTGTTATCCGTAATCTATGAGAAGTCATGAAATCCTGCATCTGAGTATATATTTTCAGGCCTTCTGAGGTTGATGATGAGCCAGGCCTCAAGAATGATGATGAACAAGGCGTCAAATGCACCACATGCAACTGCTTCGTGTCATCCCAGAGTCAACTAGAAATGCATTTAGCAGGAGCAAAACATCGAGCCAAAGCTGCGATGTTGGAGAAGCACAATATCAGAACCAGTGTCCCAATTCCCGAACCGCTAATGACAACACCACCTGGTAAGCTAATGTTCATATCCTGTTTTTAAAAACATTTAGTGACTTCTAAGTAAACTGCTATCATCATTTCACATTGAATTCCAGTTGGGAGTTTGCTTTAGCAATATTGACAAGTGATACTACTTTAACTTTAGCACTAAATTTCATTTTATGTATGCATATGGTATATTCTGTGATATAAGCAGGATTGATATATAAAAACTTCAAATTCAACGTTGCTACCATAAGTCTTTGAGTGTTATTTTAAGGTACTGTAGTACCAATCTATCCTATGCTGAATCATATAAATTATTTTGGAAAGTTCTGTAGAATTATTCTTATTTGTTTAATCTTGCCAGCAACATATGTATAACACAATTTATAACAAGTCTTAACCTAGAACTAAAATTTGATTTGGGTAGTGGAACAGAATTGGTGATTTTATATCCAGATTTTGAGAGACTGATTGATTTTGACAGAACGTCTAATTCTAAAACTAAGGCACCTTGATCAGCAATATAAACATGACAACAATTAAATGCCGGAAAATGTCGCAAGAAAGGAGGTTTTGTTATATAACACTACATTTTGGCATAACATGCATCTTCATGTGTTGCTGGGGCGATATAGGATCCTCATATCTTACACAGTATTTTATTATTATTCCTCTGTTGTACAGTACCTTTATTGGTACTGCTTTCTTGATTCTCCCAGCTTGGTCGTTTTTCATCATTAATAAAAGGGTTTTTGGTAATTAAACATACTTCTGGTTGTAAAATGAATGACGTTTAATCTTTAATTAACTCCCAACCACTTGAAGTGGTTTCGTCCGATTAAAAAATTGGGTACATTGTATATGTATTAACCCAAGTTCTTTAAAATTTGATAAACTTTAAACATCGAATGCGTTGAAAGGTAGGTTAAATATATACTGATTGTAATGTACTAGTTGATAAGCAAGTCTACTTTTTCTTATATCCTTGGCCAATTTTCCTTTTTTAAATTAAAGAGAAAACTAAAAAATTTTAACTATCAGAAGTAATATATAACGTTGGGAAAATACAAATTTGAAGCATTTTTAGTTGATTAGGCATGATCGCAGAATTTTATTTATTCTAGAAATTCTGTTATAATTTTGTGTAGCTTGTCTGCATTGTTTTGTTTTTAACTTATCAAAATTTATTTTGTTTCATTCTTATCACCAAAAACCTAGCACATTGATATTTGTGATAAAACAGAAGTAAATCTTGCTTTTAAAGGTTTCTTTTCTCTGATTTTCTACCCTCTACTATGGGCACTGGGGGATTTTGTCACTATTCACCCATAATTATGTACTACAATGTATAAAGTAGAACTATATGTTTTTGAATCGCGATGTCCACCATATCTATTTCCTGACATCCAATGCTCCTGGTTATACTAATGAAATAGTAGACTTTTATTGGGCATCATACTTTTTAAGATTTGGAGAGTGGGTTCTGGAAACCTACTGTTATATCTAAAATAATGTTTTCTTGAATTTAAAAATGTCACGATTTACTGTTTGTTGTTAAATGTAAATTTAAATTTATTTCTAACTGCTTGCATGCTACGGTACAGTGTCGTGTCACTATTATCCGAGCTAATGTGGACCAGGGCCACCTCGGATGATATAAGACTCGATTCACTGAAAAGAGCAAGCAGAAAGACGTGTTAATTATTTAAAAAAAAGCGTTTATCGATAATATCAAAATATGTACATTACTCTTTTTATACATATACAATTAACCAATACAACGATTGATGCTATTTAACGATTAAGTACAAATTCAAATATTAATATAAATGTACATACTAATAAAAAGTAAAAACAAAAAATGACTAATTGACCGGAACTCGGATAATCGGGACTTTACTGTATGTGCGTTTTTGTGGTGGAATAAATGTACATGTATACGGGCCAGAAATTGGACATGTCTGGACATACTGTATATGGCAGATATGGGCCATACATACCATGTTTGCCAGATAGGGTCCATTTATGACATATTTGGCCAGACCAGAAATTGGATATGTCTGAACATATATGGATTTATTTACATATTTTATATATGATTTTTTTCTTAAATTGTGCCATATATGGACCATATCTGGCCAGATAAAGGATGCATATTAGGCCATTGTATTAAAGTTTTCCACTCGGGTTACCTAAATCTTTTCCCAAAAGCGATTCCAGGAGTGGCTCTTGAAATCTAGACATCAGAATTTTCTCATTTCTGTTAATTCTGTCATAATTTTTGACTTGTCTGCATCTCTTAATGAAGCTAATGGACATTGACGTTTGGAGTAATAATTTGCTGTAATGTCCAGCTTTGTTAGATTACAAACCTGGTACAAATGGCTTCGAACGGTTCATCTCAAGTCCACGGTGTAATAGATTGCCCAGACATCTAACCCATTGAGGGCAAGGGACGGCGATGGGGAAAGCCTTTTGTAAACCGCTGCATTTGGCTGTTGTAAAACTCGGATCTGGATTTAGTTGCAATCGGCTTCTCGACGTAATCAGCTTATGACAAACGGAAACAAGTTTAAGCCAATGGGCTTTCTTTTCGCAAATATTACACGTACCAAATCTGAAATTAAACTGCGCCAGAATGGACAGGAGTTCCACTTCATGGAATTTTTCACAAGGATGGTATTGATTGTAAAGAAAAAAAAACATTTGAAAAGTTGGAACTTTCATATTCCTTATGTATTATGTAGCAATATTAGCAAGCCATCATTACCTCGTTCCATAAGCATGGAATGTTGGCTTATAATACGTTTGTTCTCAGATTGAAGCTTCTGCCATTATAGCGATTCATGACGTATTTATTGTATTTAAAATGTGAACGATAAACTTCACTGGATATACACATGGCAGAGCAGAATAATCTGAAACCATTCATCAAATGATCTGAACATTTAAATGAAAATGTAATTATGTAATTTGATCAAAATTCATCAAAGATTTAAGAATGTTAGTCTTCATTGAATGATTCCGGAAAATTTTCGTATTGATTACTTATACAGTATTAAATCTGGTAAGACCGTAAGAGTGACCACCAAAATCCAAAAAAGTACAGAATCATCATGTCCAAGGGTTAAAGCAAGATGAAACGTGACTCATCTGTTATCTGGTTACTTTTAAGGTACATTGGCAATGTAAAAATTGCAAAGAAAGCAACACAAACTGGTCACTGTACACAATAGACAGGTGGTCACTGGTCACTATACAGAGAATTCTTATGAAGGAAATGTATACACTAGAAAAAACAATACACTAAAAAAAGTGGTCAACATAAACAGGTGGTCACCATTCAAAGATGGTCGCTTTTCCTGTACTTAGATCTAATATCTAACTGGGACTATTAGCTTTGTGCAGTAGATGTGAATGCTGCAATAACAAGACGAATTTTAGGCATTTCTTTAAATTTCGATAAAACTCCATTTTTTCTGTCGACATTTCCTACATTTTCTGGCTAAAAATCAACATGCATTTCCTAGAATTCTGTCCGCAAAATTGGCCGGGATGCCCACATTTGCCCAAAAATGAGATGCGCGCCATAGATGAAAGCCGGGAAATTCTTTGCCCCTTTTATCACCGCCTCGCCATTGATGGCTAATTGTAAATTCCTGAGCTTTCCGAAATGGAAATAAAGTTAGCATTAAAAGCGGAATTGCAGGCTGCGTGCAGCACTCTCGGCTGGGCTTACCTCGCCCAATCCGAGCAATAACTCCGTATCAGCGAAGCATAAGAGCAGAAAATAAAAATGGCTTTTATGGTATAAATATAGCGATTATTGGATTCCTTCGATGCGCAGTCGACAACAGACAGTGCAGGCGCAGAGTTGCCTGTGTTTCAAATAGCAGTTTTGAACAGCGCCCGGGTATGAGAAAAATGCATCGCCCATAGCGCTATAAGCCTCTATAATTTCAGACTTTACATCATTTTAGGTCGATTTTATTTTTATCTCCTCGACGCAGCAGTTTTCCAACGCACCCACAATAAAGCGTCGAAATGCGTATGTCACACCACGGTGCACCGGAGTATGAACACCTTATCGGAATGCAGGTGGCACTTGTGGGACAATAATACGTTTGAGAACGAAAAAAAAATGCTCGAGTTATGTTGATGGTGGCAAACCGAGCGAAAATCCTATACACTGTACGGACACGTTCTCGTTTTTGCTCGAGTTTTTTGGGGAAGAAACACAAAAGGACGCTGCTGAAACGATAAGCACACTTGCTCCATGAATTCGGTATCATCCAAAACCTTCTTGCACGTTGAAAGGCGGATCATTCTCCCTTATTGGACTTACTGTATGTATTATGCGGGCTGCCGACAAAATATCAAAAAAAGTATATAGGGGAGGGCCCGCTTAAAATATCTAATGCAAAATGCCATATCCTCATTTCCATTTCAGGAAGAAGCAATTTTCGGCGCAATAACGGAATCGAGGCTGCTCGCAAAATCCCCATAAATATGGATGACTTTTCTTGGACGAATTTGCTAATTTTTCGGGACACATTTCGAAATGAGCTTTTTTGGATTATTTTATTTCTGGCTGAAGTTGATGATAGGAAATCACTGTAGTTGGTTGTGTTTCATGAAAATCATTCCGTGAATTGCAGCTGCTTCTTGCCATATTCACGAATGTGTTGTGGCTTGTGTGAAATATTCCGAAAGAGTGAAATATAAGGGTGTTGGTTGGTGCGGACTGCTTGCTATTATGAATCAAAAATAGATTAATAAGATCGAAGCATGATATAATATACACATATGTTAATTGTCACGTACCGAATCAGCCAACTTGGTGACTTGGTTGTAGCTTCAGCAGTTTTACCATGAAAGAACATGTTTGTTCATATACAATGTCGGAAAATCCAGTTTAAACACGACACGTTACGCATTTTGAATGTACATCGTAATCCTAGGAGAAAATCCTTGGTCAGATTTGCGTTCCTCTTGCCAGATGGAGCGCCGCGTATGTCCAACTAAATCTGCGGAGAGTTCAAACTAATTGAAACATGATTCCAGCCGGAATCAGGTTCCTCCATTTGTTTTCCAGTTTTATCTTCCGAAACCTACATCTACTAGTGACTACACAACTGAGCAAATAATTTAGAAACCTGTAAATCCAATCACCATTTTCAACCATCCCTCCCCTATCTTTCACCTCTGGAGGTTTTTTTAAAACTTTAATCGTGCTGGATTCGAGCCCCACAGGGACAACGCTGTTTAAAATTGAACAAACAAAACTATCAACACTCGCCGTATTTTAAAGTTTAATTTAGTTGGCGGATTCTGGGAAATCAATTGCGAACGAATCGCGAGTCTGCGAGGATGCATGCGCTGTCGAATCTAATCAAGCAGAAAGAAGAAAAACAGTCGAAAAAGCGAGATCGATGAGCAACCAATCCCGGAGCTTTAAAATCGTTTAAAACAAAAAACGAACGAAATCCAAAAGTTAATCTGAGGCTGCACTAAACTGAAAATGATTGCTGGGATTGCGGCATCCCATCCTTTTCGCCCCTGCTACTGCGGCAAATGGCAAATGTGTTGCCATGGCGATAACGAATTGATGAACGGATAGCAACTGGATAGCAAACCTTGGCATCTGAAAATATATCTGGAAAAAAACGTTTGCGAATAATCAAAGAATAAGGGTCAAGAACGAGCATAATCAAATACAAGTCGTGATGCTTTGTTATAAAGGGTGAGGTACAAGTTTTTCTTTCATTGTAACTTCGAAGTATATGGGTCACTTTGAGTTGTATAAATCAGAACTTTCATATTTTATCTAAAACTTGATTTTTATTCTATACTTAAAAGAATAATGCAATGAGACTGTAATGGGGTAATGCCCATCATAGCTTAATAAATTGCTTTACAAAGATCTCACTCTGTATAACGCTGCTCGGGGCGCTGAGTTTTCATCTCATAAAAATAATAAAGCAACTTTAATATTCTTATCTTCCTCGTGTACTATACTGCCGTGGTACAAAATGTTTTAAAACAACACCCTCGGGAACCGTTGCTGTTAATTCAGGTGAGCTTTCATGAATGAATTCATTTTGCTTTTGAAATTGTTTATTTTTATAGCTATTGCAAATCAAGGTGGTTCTGTAAATCATTTCCAAATATCAAAGTCAGTTGCAGGCATTTCACTACAATTTAATGGAAAGGCAAAAATGCACTGTGTATTTTAATGTTTAAACGTGTTATTATTCGGATGCTTTCTTGTAAAAGCGGCTATACTTATTGATCATGGCCACTTGAAAATGTAATGCTCCAAAATTTCCAAAAACTGAGTTGTGTTAACCTCAGTATTTGCGTTCATTTATAAAGCAAGTTTATTTCACGCTTGATATATTGTGTGGCAAATACAGTATACACTGAATACAGTATACGTGAATATAACCATAATTTGTTCACTTCGCATCACATTTTCCTCAGAATGCATTGAAAAGAACGCGTTTTGCTTAAAAAATCTATGGCCATTTTCAATTCTGAATATATTTTTTACTTTTAAAGTATATCGAATTGCATATCATAATGCATACTGCGTACTGTGCGTAAAAACTCGGCAACCGTTGCTTCGCAAAAGTTTATATTAAGAAGTGAAATTATTGCGTCGCGATTATTATTCCAGTCATGGCCAGATATGATTAGATTTCTGTCATGAATACTCCGGCAAACAGTACCAAAATGTACTGCGGGCCTTCGAGTACTGCTCGGCACGCATGATTGCCATTTCTTCGGGTGGAGAAATGAGATTAGACAAAGGGGTGATTTTGGGAGGGGGAATTCTCCGTTACGAATCACCAGTTGCCCGTATTTGCCTTTTGAATAAATCCAGGGTTCGAGTGTGGCTTTTACAAGGGGAGATGCGAAAACTGCTTAGGATTCCGTTCGCATTTTGCCTCGTTTAGTTGCATTCACTCAGTGACCACTGGGTTGGCAAAAGGGGGGGAATATGGCTGCAGCAATGGAAAGCAAAGAGACGCAATGCCAGAATTGCTAATGATCTCATAAATCGCATACGGGTAGTTCCGTGATTGCGCTAGGAATGGATCGCGCTAACGGTTCGGATGGTGGTCAAGCGCTGGTCAGACCTTGGTCATTTGAGATGAGGGTCAAGCGGAGGCCGTGGAAGTGGGGACGAAATTATGCACGTGCAGGGTGCTCTGTTTCACCACGTTTTGGGAGGTTCCATTGTGTGACAACAAATGCGGTGGTTGACACCGAATGTTTTGGAACCTGAGATTTCACTTTAGGTTTGTTATCGCGAGGCGATGACCATATAAGTGAATAGGGAAGTATTGCCAAGATCGTCCCGATGAATTGACCATCCGGTCAAAGGATGATCATCAAATTCTGCTTGTCGATGTAAGGAAACTGCATGCGCTTGTAGAAATTCCCCAAAAACATCCATAATGTATTTTCTTTGGTCGTTACCATGGCAGCGCTCCACACTCGTCTAACTCTTGAGAGATTTCAAAGTTTTTCAGCGCCGATTGTTTCCACAATTAAGTCTTCAACATGCGCATTAGCATCTTACGATGAGTGCAGGACAATCGATAATCGATGGCTATACTTTTGACCAAAAGTGATCCGTGTGCCACTCTGGGTCTTACAAATCTGCTTTCAGATTTCCAAAAAAAAAAAAGAATGTTAAAACATTGTCGAAAGCTTATCAACATTTCTTGTAAGCTCGGCTTAGCTTGTGTGCGTTTTCATTTAAGACGCATGCCGCATTCTTATCCCGCTTGGTAGCGCTAGTGTACACCTAGTGGTAAGCGCCTGCAATAAGCATTCTGTGTGTTCTTATACCTACGACTTTACGCCTGTGCAATATTCCACCTATCTTATTAGGTATATGTTATTTGATCCAAATCCAATTTATTTCTTGAAAACATGTATATCATTTAAGAATTCGTAAGAAATTTTCTTATGATTCGTTTTCTTTATGAGATTCATAAACTGAAAGTTGAATTTATGTTTGAGTTATAAGAATTCGTGCTCTTCACACGAAAGAGCTCGAATTAAGGTTCTAAAAGCCCTAAATCACATTAGATTCGCTGGTTTGTTAATATCACGCAACGACAGTGTGGATATACTGTATAATTTCGTGTGCGTCAAAGCTAAATTAAAACGCCTCCACGCGTTGTCTGAAGCTGCTGACTGAAGTGTCAGGTCCAGCAGGTTTGCATTAATAACTTGACGCAGACAGGAATGAGGTTTCCTAGAAGAGATGCGTTTCGAGATGCCATTTTGGCTGGCGGTATTTTCATCCTATAAACTAAGCATCGCATCTCCTGCAATGTCCCATATCTGCATGGATGTAATGGGCCTAAGCTGTGTGCTGCACGTTCTCCAAATGCTAATGATCGTTTCCGTTCTATCTTTCGAGGAAATACTAGCTATTTAAGTCTCGAGTGTGTCTGATCCTGATAAAATGCTGCGGCGATGAACGACTCAGGTGACAACTAAAAGTTGATCCAAAGCGTGTGCGACACGCAGATATGCAGATTAGCGCGAGGCAATTGCCATTCGAGCTTAATATTTAGCGAAGACTTCTTTAATGAAATCAAATATTAAACGCAAAATGGTGGAGACGAAGGGGGGAAGGTGGAATGAGAAGGTGAGGCTTCCTAGAAATGTTTAATGCATTTTAACTCTGCAACGTGTACACATCAACAGATCCCTCCAAACCTACTCCAGCTATTAATGGCTTAGCATAAACGAGATTAGTTTCCCCTATGGGAACGAGAAACAAAAAAAAAACACATCCACCGTTAAATTACATATTCGAAACTATGTATGCAAATTGAGGTAATTAGTCCATTTCATCCTTAACTCCCAAGATCGCATCATTTTATGATAACACGCTAACGAAATTAGCAGCCGAGTAATGCTGCTGTCGATTAGTTTCTCGTGTAATAGCAAAAATTGATCGCTGTTGCTTAAATTAAGTGTTGATGTCGGTGAATAATGGCAGCCAAAGCAAATTAACGAAAGAACCCCCGTTTCCAGATCGAGGCCCGGGTTAGAAAATTTCATAGGTGCCCATTGACTACACCAGCTTTTTCATTCCAAATTCCATGGCAGCGTTCTCTAGCTGATATTAAAGTTAAATTCGTTGAATTAAAAAAGGTACGCTTATATGTTAAATTGAAATGGATCGGTCTATTGGGAGTTTTGTTGAATAATTAAAAA
The DNA here is from genome assembly GCA_034698745.1 of Megaphyllum sjaelandicum. NCBI lineage: Eukaryota > Metazoa > Arthropoda > Diplopoda > Julida > Julidae > Megaphyllum > Megaphyllum sjaelandicum. The sequence goes on along the minus strand of JAQGBX010004907.1, from coordinate 2,980 downwards.
AAAAACGATGCATGAATGTCCCATTTTCTTATAGGGTGATACTCACTAAACAAACTTGAATTCGGATTGAAGTTCAGTACGTTGTTTGGGTGTATGAAATCAATCGAGCATTACTCATAAAATGTTCAAAGAGTTGAAAGAAATGGCTATGTTTTGAAAGTTATCTAAAGTTTAAAGACTTCAATATTATTGAAACTGTTTTAATAAATTATGCAGAAAAGGAACTCTAATTCGTCGATTAATAAGATTCGAGACTGTAAAGTCATTGTTTTTAAGAATAATATCCGAATGCGTGATGCGAGTGGTACATACAAATTTAAAAAATATGCAAATATTATTGTAGTTTTAAATACAATATATAATTTTTATCCCGGTTTAGGAAAGATCATTACGTTTATGTCATACTAGAACCCTAGCATTCTTGCGTCAGCATTTTGCTTGGCCAAATGACAAAATTGTTAATTTTTTTTTGGATAGGTCAACTTATTAATTATGAATGTCAGTGTTGTTAAGGAACCAGGAATAATCACGTACATTTATGTCATATATCATGGGATTTCTGTCGAATAATCGATCACCATCGAGATAGGCTTTGCCGCCAAAGTTAGAATTTATTAGCCAATAAAAAGCGCAGAATGTCACGTGCTACGGCCGCGATGACGCAAATGTGAATCAGGTCCATTATCCTTCCGTCAGTGCAATGCAATGTGGACGGCTGACATTTCGACGCAGCTTAGCGTATTTTGAAAAGTGCAAGTTTGAGCCAAACAGGTTTCTCTGCTGATGAAGTTATTTTGATGCACTCTCGTTTTATAAGATGTTGATAATGATGACATACGATTCGACTGCAACCTGAAGGGTAGAGCTATAGGGATTGGCATTAGTAATGAGTGTGGCATAATGGGATTTTCTTTGCATCCATATATAGGAGGAGATCCCTTTGCTATCTGCTTTCGACATGTGGCGTGGATGTATTTTCGTGGGGGTAGACACGCATCTCCCAATACAGTATATCCCTCCCCCACTTTTTGTTATTGATATGCATTTGCCGTGACACGCATCTCCTTGCAAGAGCTACTTCATCGGGATCAAAAATTGCAGCCGATTGCTTCGATGGGACCCATCTATTGTCCTTATCCCTTTTTTACATCCACGCCTAGAGAAGGGTTTTGCATCCAAATGAGCTGATTTCAGCCCGTTTAATGGGTTGATTATAGACGCTGCGAGTTTATTATATTTAAATCAGGGTATCAATGATTTAAGCCCCTATACCTAGAACGGGGGAGTTTTATTTTGGGGAGTTCAAAAATTGAAAGTTGCTTTTAATGACTTCGTACTTTTACGTCCCTAGCGTCACTTCAGTTTGATCTAAGGCTTTCGCTTACGCTCTACGTCCCATGGTCTCAATTTATAAGATGCGTTTGTCATATTTTTAATCTAGGAGATTTCAGTCTCGGTTGGGCTAATGTAGTCTAAGAACATGTACCCATCCATCTTCTGTACTAGGTATAAGCTTATTCCTAAAATTGAAAAACCATAACCATATCTATACCATCACATAAGGAAAGTGAACTTATTTCGTAGGCCATACTTGTATATCGGCTTAAAATATTGCCAAGCCCGCAGTGAGACGTGTATTCAGTGCTTTCTCTTCGAAAAACTCGTCAAAAGGTCAAACTTATCCGCAAGTGACAAATATAAGAATGTTAATTGTGTTTCTTGGCACAAGAATTATGTTACAATGAAGCTTTTACAATGATAAGTATAGCCGGTTGACAAAATTATGGAAACATCTGCCTACTATTCTGTAGAACTACATTTGGCATCCAAGACAGCCTGAATTCTCCTTGGAATGGACAAATAATGTATAAGGAAAGTGAACTTATTTCGTAGGCCATACTTGTATATCGGCTTAAAATATTGCCAAACACGCAGTGAGACGTGTATTCAGGTCCGCAAGTGACAAATATAAGATTGTCCACACAACAAATTTCTCCTTCTACATGCTCAACAGGGTTCTTATTGCAATGCGTAAATTATGCTAAATCGCAATACTTAGATATTTAAGGGGTTTAATTGTGCCAATTTTACCCATTACAGACAGTCAGTGTTTCCATGATTTTCTATCAACTCTGTAGTTTAATGTATTGTATCTTTTTGTAAAAATAGCGCGATGTACAGTGTGAATCAAGTAACGCGGACCAATAGCTCCTATGGCCCCTTGATGTCGGCCACGGTGCAGTGTTTGGTTGCTTTACGGTAAGGTTCCATTTAAGGGCGTGCTGTGGCATTATTTCAGTTTTGACTAGTTAAATGCGCAAAACACCAGAATGATGTCCAAGGGCATGAACCTGAGTATTTCTATACTGTATCAACAGCTGTTTTGTCACGTTATTGCCTATATATGCATGCAAATTCATTCAAATTGGCTGGCTTTGGAAAGGATAATAACTATGCCAAATATGTAGTATTTGACACTCCTAGAGGTGTTATTCTCTCATTAAAATTTTATGATCAAGATTATGTGAACATCGTTAGTTTTCCTGACCAAAAAATAAGCACACCCCTAATTTAAGCACGCCAGTAAATGGCATTTTACAGAAAAGCAATCAAACACTGCATGGTGGCCGACATCAAGGGGCCGTAGGCTAATGGTCCGTGTTACATAACTCACATTTTATATTAAAATATTGCGTGCACTTTGCGATGTTCTAAAGGTTTTCTGAATCTGATTACCAGACTATGCAATGTTTATTTGTTAAGAATTTATTTCTGGATTTGATAGAAATGAATTTGCGCAGATGCGAGCTGAACATTTGCTATGCATATCAAGTGTGAGCCAGTTGTTCATAATATCACGGTATACTAACTGACTGTACCGTACAGTACCGAATACAACACCAGGGTACATTATTCGGAAAAAGGGTGTTTCTACAAATAATTTGAGATTTAAATAGTATACCCGGGTACACTATATGGA
>JAQGBX010004906.1:0-14529 GCA_034698745.1 Megaphyllum sjaelandicum | reverse complement strand
GTTTTTGATTGGCGATCTTATGTCCGCCTACCAACTGACCAGCGGTCTTTCGCCGGCGACCTTTTGTCCGGGACCCGTATAATATCATAGTAAATTAATGGGCACCGGTACAAGTAAATTTACTCCAATCGCTTCAGTTTAATTGGCTGACGGAAGATTTCCACTGGTTAAAACTTACAGAAGAATTCTTTTGTAAAATAAAAGGCAAACATTTGCTTCTTATCGGCTCGCAAAGAATCCTAATAAAATCTATATTGCGGGCATTCCTATTCCAGATATCCTTTCAAGTACGCCAATATTATTCAATTATTTCATAGAAGAGAAAAGACATACGCAGTCATCTTAATGCACATAAAAATTTAAGATCAGGTCACATATGATATTAAATCGATATCTTTTTACCGTACCAACCGTTACAAATTTGGATCAAAGGAAATCATTTCCTCTAGGGTATTTTGTTGTTAAGCACAAGCCCCGTATAATATGTTCATATAAATATTGATCTAAGGAATAGATGTCAGTTGAAATAAAAAGCAATATCCGTTGTACTGTTTTACTTTCAACAGGAGTGCAAAATTGAAAAAGTTCAGCAAACAAGGAATGATGACAATTTTTTTAGTAACCCGATAATTATAAATAACCAGTTACAAAATATTCCTAAAATTGATGGCTACTTGGTGATTATTTAAAGTAAACATGGGAAAAGATTGTTTAATAATAGGAATGGCTTCAAACAATTAATCTACATGTAAATGCAACACTTATAAGAAATGTATAGGTTCGTCACGCAATTTGCACAGACATTAAACCAAAAGTATGCATGAAACGAGAAATATAATAATGCTTATAAATTGGACTTTTTCAAAAAAAAATACAGCTACATCTATTTTTGATGCTGAGATTAGTGTCGAATTGCTGTCACAAGACGTATAAACAACGATAATCCAAAAACACGATTACAGATATTTCCAACTCCAGATGCTTTTGAGGAGCAGAGAAATTACTCCCTCAAATCCAATTTCAAAACATGTGATTGGGGCGGAAAACGATGAGTGACACGTGCATTTCAAACTACTTTAAACACAGAATTGCTGATTTAAGGCTTGCAGATGACAGAAAAATGAATTGACAGATTTAATATGAATTCGTAACGACAAGCATATGAGTATAATATTATTGAACATTCCCTTTAAAAAGGCGTTATTTAGCTTTTAGAAACTATATAGTCACCTTCAGTAAACCAGTGGGTATCTTGCATTAAGAAATAATTTTTACGACACTCATCAATAAAAAAAAATTCAATTTTAGACTATAGCCTTTTCTGTACTTTATTTCTAGAAGTTTTATTTTACTCAATTTCTTATAGATGGCGAAAATCACCTAAGTAATTGCGTAATATTTCCCAAACGGCAAAATGCTTTCTTCGTACATTTTAATTGTATTTGTAATATGCAATATCCTGATTAGACACATTACAACTTAACGATTCATACCGTACAGAAAGAAATCATGTAGCCCTAGAAAACTAACGTAGTTAATATATATATTTTAATGAACGGTTTATTTATGCGATTGTAATTATATTTATGATTTCAAGGAAAGAAATTTGCATTCGCTTATGAATCCAAGGATACAAATATGTTGGACAATTTAGATTACACTGTAAGTGTAAATAAAGGGTCCGCCACTCCACCACCCCTGTTCCCCGGACCATCCACAACCACTGGAAGAGCCAAGCACAGCGAAAATATTTGATTAAGAATTTAAGATTGAGTTTTAACATAAAGAACTTTGCACAAAAAATTACTCGGCAAGCAACGTTTCCCTGGGGAATTTGTCTTCCGCAACGGACGACTACTGTATTGCCAAGCTACTTTGTTCAGCCAACCTTTATATTATCTATTTTTTAATATCGAAAATAAAAAACAACGAAAAACCCGGAAAAATGATGAAAAACTGAATAATCAGGTGATGCTTATAAAATTAACGCCAGCCACAATCGCCTTCAAAGTAAACGAAAACATTCTCATCTACATGTATTTAAAATAACCTGTAATCGTTATTTTGACCAATTTGTCCCCACTTTAGCCCGCAGCTGGGGCGGTTTAAATTGCTTCCTATTTTGCATCATAATTTAAGTTTCATTAGCGAATGTCATAGATTTAGTCAGTCTATATAAACTTGTTTAAACTAATTACCTGATAAGCAAAAATGGTTGGCATGCACGATTCATAGAACCAAACAATCCACACAGCATACAACCAGAAAGTCAAGCGTCGACTACCTTATGTAAGATTGTTTCAAGAGTGAGTGAAGAGGTTTTTTTCTTATCAAAATTACATTCATCAATACAATGGCAGCCTACTATCGTTAGTTTGCACTAGGAAAACTCATAATGAAAGCAGTGAAAATAAAACTTCACCTCATAAGTGTTTTTGAGCATCTAAATAAAACACTGTTTATGAGATTCAGTGTATTGAGCAATATTAAACTCAGGTACAGCGTATTTGCAAAAGCTGTTGCCCTTGAGTACCAACTGATGGCCCAGCTGTCGGGAAAATTATACGGTCACACGCTTAAGCATTAAAATCGATAAACCGCCATCTTTTATTTTTGCAACCCACTCAAAAGGAGGAAACTAAGGAAAGAGTGCCATACTGTATGTCTTACCTTTCACTTCAAAACTTCCCATCTGGAGTTCCTTCTTCAATTTTGGAATGTCTCCTTTCCAAGAAAAATGAGCCACCAGGTGTCAAAGTTCGTAACGTTGACCTTTATCGCCCGCATGTCGAACCAGCAAACATTTTTTTAGTTCAAAACGAGCTCCAACCAAATCCAAAGCACGCATGCCTCATCAGCACCTGTCAATAGCAACAAGCATTAGTCAAATGAATTAAGCTTGACAAGCAAAACGTTGGAAATTGTGCAAAAAAGGGAGTAAACGTGTTTATTTAGGGCTCATAATCCTGATTTCTTATGAAACATGAAAAGCTTTAAAACCTTAAACACGCAGTTTAGTCGGCCCATTTCCTCGTTCAGAATTGGTTTCAAACGATTTTACCGTTGCTTCCCCAGTGGAAAACCTAGAGAAGATTTACGCACCGAAAAGCGTTTGCATCGATTTTCACAAGAATTCACTAATGAGCAAAAAATGGCAATTTTGCACAGTACTCAACTGTGCACTGGTAAACCTTATGCGCAGAAATCTAGATACTAGCTGCAAGTCCGGCAATTTACGCTGCAGTCTTTTCAATACAATAATTATGCATTGAACCAACTTGAATTTGACTCATTAAGAAAATTGGCGCAATAACCAGAGTTGCGTTAATCTGCGATAATAAATTTATTGTTCAATTAGGATGCTAATGGCTTGTGATGATAAATAATTGTTCATCGAGAATAGTAAAGTATGAAGACAAGGATTTGAATGTAATGAGCAACCGGATTTTATTTAGTAGAACCGATTCTAAATTACATGCATATTTGAGATATATTAGGAGAACAAGCCAGGCATATAGTTTTCTTTATTATAGACAAATATATTGAACAAAAATTCGTAAATAAGCTACGAACTGTACTGAATGAAAAGCATTGATCAATTCTGAGAAATAATTTTCGTATGCAATCGTATGTACAGTACATCGATATCTATACCTAGTGACATTGGTGCCGGAAATGAAAAAGCATATAATGTGCAAAGTGATCCATGGAAACCCAAGCTTTGCTGCCATCTTCTGTCCAGCTTCTTGGGTTTTATCGCCATGGTAACATACGTGGCAATATCGGGATTGGATTTCTTAAGCATCTATGGGTCACTTTAGAAAATGATTTACGCAGGTTTGTCCAAGTTAACTAAATTTAAGATCAGTTTACTGTGAAGCAGTCAACAAACAACAAAATACTGTTATTCGCGCACTTCGAGCCTGCAGTATGTGCTGTACCATTGTCGAAGATTCTTGAAGAATCAATGCATGCTTCATGCAAGAATCAAAAGTACAGTACAACTGATGAAAAAAAATCGAAATAAATCTTAAAATATTTGTTAGAAACATGCACGACTTCTAAAAGGTTCAGTACAATAAAACCGCCCAAAAATTCCGTTTAACGTCGCTTCGTAAATTTCTATACAAAAAAACGATTGAAAAAATCACTGCGAAACTGTGTGTTATCTCCTACAGTATACAGTACATGCTTACATGTGAAGAAAATTGACAGCTACACTTGCCTAGAAATGTTCTGCAAATGGGCTTGTTTAAGTGGCGCTTTTCAAGTAAAAAAATCAATACCTCGAAGCCATTTCTTTAATTCCAATCTTGAAAACATTTAGGGTGATGCGTCTGCAGATCTTATATGCTGAATTACAGTAATAACGAAATACATAGGCAAACTGAGAGGGTGTTAATGCACTAAAACGCATCAGACGGGTTCACCACGCAAAACAGAAGCCTTACGAATGGTATACTTTTGGCATATACCTTGTACTGTGCTCTCGGTAGCCGCAAAGTCATGCGTGCAAAACGAATGCGTTAATTGGTTTAAGAACAGCGATAACCTTGAGACAATTTCGATCTTTAAACCCATATACAGCATATAGTTTGCCGGTTTTGCACACGTGACATAACGAATGACAAAAAAGTCGTTCGTAAGGCTTTTAGTCTGAATACACCAAATATTTTTTTGTGATGATTTCACGAATTATTTCTCCAATAAAAAAATTATTTTCGAATTAGTGATAAAAAGTAAAACTGATTTGTCCAACTAATAAAACTACATCTATCCATATTGAAGTATTTCGGGGATTCGGCTCAAGGACCCACTTTGTGGAGTCTTTTTGCACCTCGAATACCAGAACACGGTAGGTATTCAAAAAATGTTCGCTTGCCTGAAAAAAATACTAACTTACATGTACAGTAGTCTACATGTACTGTATACTGTAAGATGCAGGCTTTAGTATTCAAATTTGTAAATAAACAAGTTACTTCAATCATACAGTAGACGAAATGACTTTGCGAAACCAATTTTCCCCACAAAAAAGCGAGAATATCTTGAATTATCAACTGCCTTGGCAGGATTATTCCGCTCAGATTAAATTAATTCCCTTTATATTGCAAATGCAACAATGATTTAATGCGTTCGTGACTTGCATACACACTCATTTATAAAAAGCGAAGTAAAGTTATGTAGAGCTAGCATATGCGAACGAAAAAATCGTGATAGACATGACTAAACGGCATTTAATCGAGTTCTCTCATGCAAATTCAGCATGCCTTGAAAAAACTTGCAGTTAAGTATTTTTTACTCGGCATTCCTCACAAATAAATTAAAGCCAGCCAGTTTTAGTCTCGCATACTCGCAGCAAATGGATTCCAACAAGCTGAACTTCCTATTTTTCAACATCAGACCCACTCTTCCGTATATATGAGGATTTTCCATCTAATTACAATTCATTGTCTTTTATGAAAAAAAAAAACAACGAAGCATTAATATTCACAATTGAAAAAAGATAAGACGTACAGTGTATAATGAATACGTTATCGCCAGTGAAGCATTACTATTGTTTTGTCAGCCATAAACCCTCCAAATTGCAGAAAGAAACGGCATCACGAAGTTATAAATTACTGCGCAACAATATATAGTATGAAAACGCCATACTGCATGTTAAACTGAATATAAAGCAAGCATTCAGAACATGTACACATACAAGTACAGTATACATGTATATTTGAACAAAGTTCAAAATTCCTGTTAAACAATGCGAAGAACTGCGCTAAGTTTGATGTTATTTTAATCAGTTACACTGTTACCGTATCCAACCTTAATCTGAGATTCTGTACATGCACTGTATGCACGAATTACCTTGAATATACAGTACATGTAGCCTACATTGTATAAACAACGATTACAAGTTTTCTATTGTCTGAGAAAATGTCTAGCATCAACATTCTGTCAATTCTGAAGTAGTATAGTGACAAAGGGTGAGAACACAAAGAATGCTTACTTTCGCGGGCTTCTTTCGATCGTGCTTGTTTTCCGCTTCTTTGTTTCCAGCTTCGGAACGCACAATGAACGCTGATATCAGCGTGATTATCAGTGTGCTTGGTGGCGCCAATGCATGCGTTATGCTAGGTGAAACATTCCGCGCAAAACCTTCCACATGCGCATTATCAATGCATGATGAGTGCAGAACATGTTATAGACGACATATAATCGATGGCTACACTTTTGACCAATTGTGGTCTGTGTGCCATTCTGTGAGTGTTAAAGACATTCTTGAAAACTTATCAGCGCTTCTTGTAAGCTCAGCCTGGCTCGGCTAAGCTTTCATTGTGTGCGCCCTTGTTTAAAACGCATGCCACATTCTTATCCCGCTTGGTGGCGCTAGTGTACGCCGAGTGGTAAGCGACTGCAATAAGCATTCAGTGTGTTCTCACCCGTACACGTGATTCGTAGACAATACCAATAATTTTAATTCATGACGTTTCGCCCTGAATTTGGGCTTCTTCAAGTGCGTCATTGGGATGGGTTTAATAACTTAATGTCTTTACAATGCTGCAGCTGAGCACTTGAAAAAGCCCAAATCCAGGGCGATATGTCGTGAATTAATTAAAACTATTGGTCTGATCTACGAGTTTCTTTCATTATTACTATTACCAACCTCTTGAAGATGTATCCTTTTGGTATTCATAAAGTTACGTGTACAAAATCGACACACTAATTGATTTAAAAAATATCAATCTGATCGCTATTTTTAAATTAAATAATTCATTTCTTTTGCACACGTGACTTCATGGCTACCAAAATTATCCTTCGTAAAAAGAATGTCTGAGTACCCCTTATGCTTTTTTATTAATGAAATATTACCTAATGTTTATACATTTACTCGGTATACATGTATCTGCAGAGATTTTACAAGCTGCATGATGAAGTTAGAATTATGACTTTCAGTTATGGAAGTGTGATTACTTATGACAGTGATTCAGAATGTAAAATGCAATCTTCGTTGATAATAATTGTATACTATTTAAATAAGTCTCATTTTCAGTAATTTCTGTACAAAAAATTATGATTTCGTATAATCAGATAAATTTCCAGTAAAGAGACTACATGTATGACCAAGCTTCAAGCATATTAATAGTTAATAATCATGCACTTTTAAACAGAACATACCATAATTGGCTTACACACTCGATAAAAAGACATTAAGCGCTATTATTGTTTAAATTTACTTATTGCAGTAGTTGTGATGCAAAAAGCTTCCAATGTTTAAGTCAAAAGTAACTTCCCGAATACAGAAAATACAGTAGGAGCATTAGGCATATCACTGATAGTCATTAAGCTGAATGAATTGTAGGATATTATTTCCAATAATTTCTGCCCGATCAACATTACATGTATTATACAATAATAGCAACATTCTGTCTTTGAAGTTACACTCGCGCTATCATGTCTATATACAAATGCTAGTCAGCCCGGATCGATAATCGACAATTGGCATCGAGAAATTGAAATTGAAAAACTGGATTATGGGAAGAGGAGTGGATGCCGAAAATACCAAAATCAATTTAGCGATATAGCCCTCGTCATCGGTCGTGTTCACCTTAAGGCACATCTTCAAAGCCCAGGATTCGCAGTGAATGAAATGCGTCCGCACAACACAATATCACGTGTGGTATAATTTCGCCATAGGAGACGCAGCCTATTGATTAATCGTGTTTGATCGCCAGAAATGACAATGCAATATCTGGATTTCTGCATGAGGATTTCAAAAATGGCAACGCCATCCGAGCAAGCTCAAAGGCTTAAGTTGCGGGAGAGATCCAACACTTATAAAATATTGCCGAACAAGGGCCACACGTTCTCCGAAGAGCAAAATAACTCACTGTAGAGTTCGGTTATGGCTTTCTTTTCTCGTGCCCCAACCTCGTTTCGAGGGTCATATATTCAGTTTCTTGTCAAGTAATTCTTATTGATTTTACTGAAAGCAAATTGCAATTTTGTCTTTCGAGTTATTGCGGTTGGAAGGAAGGCAGTCACTCGGACGACACGAGCAAAAAATGAGGAAAACTAATTGTTTATTTGCCAAGAGTAGGCCTTGATAACACTTCATAAAAAAATAATCGGGATGCTCGAATTGACCGCAAAACTCGAGATAGCGCAGTTTTCTATCTCAATTCCAATATTTCTGAATTAAACAATTTTTTTTGTTAATTTTTTTAATTCCCTGAGGGAGCTGAGGGAAGAGTAACCTCGTTTAATTGGAAAACTTTGGACTTTTAGATAGAGGACGTTATATTGAATTTCAACCTGATGTTTATCTAAGCTGTATAGCACGTGGAGTACATTTATCCATCACCAGCCTCCAATGTAAAAACCGCGTTCTTCAAGGGTCAGTACAGTTCAAATTACTTTTATTCCAAGTTTTTGTTCTCTTGTTAAAGCCAGATCTGTTGATACCGGAACTGCGTGCGTGCACATGTTTGAAATTACTTTTCTTGTACGATAAATTATCCCTTCTGTATACATAGTCACTATGCGACTTGTGGCCGGATAGTTCTCCAATTGTTCTCAGACATACTCGTGCATGTATATCACTCGTACTGTTATTGATTCTGCTATTTAATTAAATCAAAGTTTATTCAAGGGCTTATACTGTATGTCAAGGATTTGTAAATTTGAAATATTTCCTTAAAATTGCACTTTTAAGGCAAGTATAGAAAATAAATATTTAGAAAAGATAATTAAACTTTTCCTTTCCATTTTCAAGCTGCATTTCTATCAAAGATGCAAATGAATGCACTATCCTATAAAACATGGTAATAATGTTTAAAAATACAGATATTAATTCACGGTATTATATTTGATGTTTCCCCTTCAATCCTACTTACAAGATCGCATGTCCATTGACCTCTCAAGCAGCTGTATAGCCGTAGTTGGCCATTCAGGTCATTTATTGGTCACTTGCAAATGTATACGATTTAATTATATACAGTATAGTTATGAAACATGTAGAATCGATTGTAAAGAAAGTACAAACATGAAACTTGACAACTTATTTATTCCTCCTCGTAGGCCTTACACAATATATCACTACCAATATTTTTCTCAGAATCTATATATATACAATATACAGTATATGAATTCGCTGTTGTGTCCACTTTTCATTGTCCTTGCATGCAGTGGTTGTCCAACTACCAAATAGGCTGCAATTCGATAAGCCTTTTCAAGCTTACAAAGTAATACGCCGCTAATCATCTTCCTTTTCAGTCATAATACAATAATACGATTCTATTCATTCCATGGCCAGTGCAATCTATTGTTCCTCATCTTTTTCCCACTTACGTATCCCCCTTCAATGCTTGCATTTTGGCCGCCTGAATTAGACTGAATCTCGCTCGTAGTCAATTTGAGGATTGTTGCAACTATATTCGGACATCTTCGCTCTCAAATTAAATGCTGATCATAAAAGGCAAGGGTTCTTCAGCCCCCTCGAGCCTATAGTTATGTATCCAAAGCAAGCCTTATGACAACATAAAACCCAACTCTTAAACAGTAATGAAATAGATTTTACAGGCAGAAAAGCGAGACATTCCACGAAAGGTGCAGTACATTATCCAAAACAAGCCCAATAACAAGCGCGAGACACATTACCCGCCACGTAACTTTGTCAAGTGCAACATTACCCACCGACATGGCACAGAAAAGGAGGCGTCAGATGCACTCTTTTACGCAGAATTTGCCAATTAGAGGCAGGGTAAAAGCGCTAGGTTTATTGCGCAGATTGCACCTGGATTATTGTTGTCTTACTGCCGCTCATAAGCTGCGATACTGCGCGCCTAAACGTCTAGGTTAAGGCGATAGGAATTAAGGACTACTGGTCAAAGCTACTCCGCATAGTGACACCAGTACTTATCCACACTGGAAAATACCAAGCAATATAAACCCTACATCTTACGCGGCTTTTATATTTTTCACTAATTTATCAGATCGGTATTACATCAACAGCATATTGTAAAAATGAAAAATGTTATAGGTGTCACTTATTTAGTTTTGATTTTAAAACGAGGAAGAGTTTTATCATTTTAACGAGAAACGCTCCTTCGTGAAAATGTAATTTATGTTTTCAGCTATATACATTTTTTACGAGTGGCTACATGTATATAGCCATCGCATTTGCAGATTCGTGCAGTAAAATATGGTTCAGTCGAAATAGTTCTGTAGAATTTACAGAAATAAGTACAATAGCAGAAAACCAAAGAATTCATGAATCTATAGCTTGCTTCGTTTTAGAACAAGCATTCGATGTAACCAATAGGCCTAAGGAAATCTAATAAGTTTAGAACTGAAGCAAACGCCTATAACAATTGCGTTTTTCCGTGCACCAAATGGCGTGGTTAGCCAATTTACAATTAAAAAAGAAATCGTTAACGAGCTTTAGGTTCCATCATTGGACAACCACGAGTGAATCCAACGGTCGAATGATGAAGTGCGTAATTAAGCAAGAAACGCGCGGAAAAGAAATGAAAATCAAGACTTCAGTATCCAATTAATTATGCCTATAAGCTGCAAAAGTATAATCCCCCGTTATAAAATTTTATTAGTTTTGTTTTATAATACGTAGCATTTATGGTGCTCGTAAAAGCACCCAGGGAGAGCGAGGTGCAGAGAAACACGCGTGGAATTCTCGGAAACGCCTCGAAAATAAAAAAGGAAACGCGAAATTAAAGCGTTATTTGCATTTATTGTCCTGCCGAAACAAATGAACGAGATATGAAATCCTTTCTGGATAATTAAGCGCGGCCAGTATAACGTCATATTAAAAGTGAGCGCAGCGAGCGAGAAACGTTATTTGTCATGGTAATTGGCGCTTGTATTGGCTCCAAATAAGTATTTAAAAATCCAAAGCCATAAGTAAGCCTTCATCTTCCACAGCCTTCTAAAGAAAAAATGGCGAATAAAGCATTAATCATGCGCAATAACTGTATGTTTTCAAATTTTTTTGTGTGTAATGCAGTCAATGTTTTGGAATGTTCATATCGCAACCTTGATTGAAGAATTTGAAAATGAGCTACGTGAACACTGAAGCTTCTATTCGTAGATTTAAAATGGTTATAAGAACAAGCACGACTTTAGCATGCAATACGTAGTATTTCTTAAGTAAACGTTTAATACTGTTGGTATATTTTTAATGCTGTTTCGTATTTCATAATTTCGAAACAATTTTGGTGAAACAGCGCTGAATTTAAGTCAAAAATTGAAGTAACGTGTAAAGAAACGCTTTCGTGTGATACGATTGAAAATATATCATTAAATTTGTTTTTATTCTCAGATTATGCCTGGTTTTCTCGAGACAGGCTATACGCATGTCACCAAAGTTAGCAGTGATTGCCTACTCTAGGGGTTATTCGTTATAGCCATGGCTATAACGTGATCAGTATTTGCAAATACTGATCAAGTAGCTAGCCTTTACCGTACTGCCAAAACACCGCTTAACAATATTATTTTATTATCCTTACTGGGCTTTTGGACAAAATATGTATGTAAGCGGGATTCTAATATATCTTAACATATAACCATTTCTTGTACACGTACTGTATATTAAATATGAGTTTGATCAATAAATTTTTAGGTATTATAGCGTGTAGCTAGAATTGTTTTTTCCTTTTTAAAATAATTATTTCAAGCCAATTTATTTTCCAAACGGTTTTATCCCATATCCAAAACAATTTAACTTTAAGAAATATTTCAGTAAGACTACAATAACTATAGTGAACAGCAGTTTCTTATACACGTAGAATGTGATGAATTTATTGGAAATGGAGATTTTCTTGTTTTTTTATCGATTTTTTAAAAACGTAAATTCCGCTTTTTTTTAAAAAAAAGTGCATCGATTCGTATGAATGAGTTGATAAGATCAAGCAAACGTTGACCAGATGCTGAGTTTGTTTTCTTTATTCATTATAAAAATAGAGCTGTTATTGTTATTCGCCAAATTCGTATTACGCTGCTACACTGTACTGCACATATGAACTGGTACAAGATCGTATACTCAACTACATGCTCGATCGCTCGGCAGGGAACGTTTTTATGTATCATTAAATTAATTTCTCATATGGATGCAAATGTTTAAGCTGGGAAGAAGAGGATTTCTTAATGAAGATTTAGGTTTTGACACGGAAACGGTGTGATGGCTCATACCTGGCAACGAGCGCAAAAATGAAGAAAATAGAATTTGTTGCCTTCGCGCAAATGGCTAATCCCCGAAAAAGAAGGGATTAGAGAGGATAAGATTGTAATTGAGCAGCAACAGAGGCATTAAGATCCGGCGCAGAGAAACTCGGATATTCACGCACCATTATGCAAATGCGATTGGAAAACGAAGAAATCTGGAGGACTTAAGAGCAAAACTTTGAAAAAAGATGAGAGACACGTTCAAAAGCTTCAAAATGCACATAAAATTGCCATGCAATTGTCTTTTGGAATTATAGTCTGTAGCAGGCAAGCGTCTAAATCCTCGAAGTTTTTTTTGTACTAGGCCATGACGAATTTCATTTCTTAATTGAAAGTGAAGATGGAAAACGTGTCATTCGAATTCACAAAAACCATCCAACTCCAGACTAAACTGACTGATATTCATGATCATATTCCTAAAAAGAGGCTACTATAGTTTTAAAATTCTACATATACATGCAAACATTATGCACGTTTAAAACGTACATATATACATGTATGCTAAAGTTAAAACCATGTCAAAATTAAACGGTTAGAATTCTTAATAGCTGAAGAAAACATTTCATGGAAATTGTCAATTCTTTGCCACGAACTGATATGCCAAGAAAGTGGTTATGTTTGTAAAGAATGGGAAAAATGTAATTCGTAAGCAGGTCAAAGCGTACCGATTGACGTTTCTCTTTATCAACAGACTTCATCGAAGGAAAAATAATTATACCAAAGAGAAATGTCAAATATCAAAAGAATATTATATAAATCTTTTCCTCCACAAACAAGTGAATAAAAAAATTCCAAGTCTGCATGTTTGGCCTGAATTATTTATCAAAGTTGTATTTTCATAATAAAATTTCACGAAAAACATTTTAAACATGAAAATTACTTTACTGAACATTAAAAGTTTTAATGTTATTAGGGTACGGAGAACGAATAAAACTGCATTTCTTTGCAAGCATTAGTGTTTCCTCCAGGGCATTTGATTAAGTAATTGTAGCGAGAAGGATTTAAACCTTAACATACTGTAACCTGTTTTTTTAAATGTATTCTTATTACGTAAAAAACTGATGGGATCCATAAAATGTTTTGTCATTATGGACTATACATGACATGTGCATGTAGTAATAATATGTAAGCATCGAAATTAATGTACTTCCCAACAAGTATTTCCTCACAGGCTCGTGAAATTTAATCCAAGAATTCTGAAAGCACCAAAGCACTTAATATATGCAAATACGACGCGCAATGTTAACCCTTCTTCTTTATAACAAGAAAACTCTTTATGCCATATAACGTACGATCGAGATTTTCCATCTTGGCAACTTAAATCGGTATATTTCTCTCCATTTACTTCCATTTCAGAGTATTTTTTAAATCCCCACTGAACAGTTTTTCACTTAAGTCTTCCACCAGAGAGGCCTCACGGGGGAAGCCTCTGGCAAGTACATTTTATACTATTGTCTAAACTGCAACACTTTTGGGCACATAACTTCATCAGACCACGTGCCTCGCGTTACAAATTATCCAATCCCACTACGATGGAAAAATAATTCTCCATTGCTTCAGCCTAAAATAGCTTCAACCTGCAAAATGCAAACCTACAGTTACGCGCGCAATTGAGCCCAGGGATTTTTACTTCATATATATTATCAGATATAACAACAGAATTTCAAGGAAGGTAAGAACTGCTCCTTCGAAAAACGAAAAATAGCTCGGAGGCTCATCATATATAAAATATCACGTTGCTGAATAAATTATGTTTTAAGCCTACGCGGTGTATCTTATATTCCATATATCTCCCTACGACGTCGAATTACAACCGAAAGTAAGATTTTTGCAAATGAATTTATTAAAGCTTGGTCTTTTGAACTCTGCCGTAAATCCACTAATAATTCATAACCTATTCTATTTCACCCAGAGGGTTTATTTAAATATGTGAGGATCGATGTGTCATCAGCATCACTCGATGCATATTCACTATACAGATAGAGAAAAATATTGAAAACTCAATATCTAAAAAAAAAATAGTTATTGTTGCTGCAAAAGGCAATTGTACATTACTTCCGGTATGTTCTGCTGCATGAGACTTACATTATAATGGGAAATAATTATGCATAATGTTACAAATCATTAATGCGATATGCGCCCCACTTCCATAATCTATAGACACCAATGGACGAAAAAAAAAAACATACCCAGAATGATCTTTTATGTATAACTAGCTGTGCCCGGCCACGCGTTGCTGTGGCTTAGTCTAATTCCTCTATGATACCTCCTTGCCCCCCTCCCCCACCCGTATCATCTCTT
>JAQGBX010004905.1:0-14531 GCA_034698745.1 Megaphyllum sjaelandicum | reverse complement strand
AGCCACCGTATGAGTGTGCGCAATGAGGATTCATGCACTTCCTGTTAACGCTCGATCGATACCGACCTCTAGTGGGGAGAATTCGAACTAATTTTATTCTTGCTCAAACTTCGTTCGATTAATTAAACCGTTTTCAAACGTTTATAGAAAATTTAATTGCATTGAAAATGTCCTAATTATGTTTCTGGTAAAAATGTGCAATAAGTTTACTTGATTTTCAAATATATTTAATTGTTGTTTACTTTTTTAAGAATAGTGTTCTCATAGGTTAATCCTTTCAAAAATTGTTGGTTTATATAAACCGCATGTTTCCTTTGAATGTATCGGAGGGTCCGGAGCTCATGGGTTGCTAATCAGACTGCTTCGTTACTACTTATTAGCTTTGACGCTAGTATAAATCCCCCCATTGGCGACTTTGACCTTCTTTTGCAATTCGTGGAGATTGGTCGCAAACAGTAATGATTTTTTTTTGCTTGTAAAGGCCGGTTCACATCGAACAGATCCATACTTTAGTGACGTGACGGACTGACGTCACGTGCGTTACGGAACTTTATAGCGTGACATCACGTAATTACGGTACGGATTTGTTCGATGCATGTGAACCGGCGTTTTTATGGCGAATTCCGCTTGTCCAAAAAGAATACACTCGGAGCATCCGAGTGTACACTCGGGTACTCTTTTTGGACAAGTGGAATTCGCCATTAGTGAGCTTGGTTTTCAGATTGACGAAATGTGACAAAATTCTCCATCCGAGATTGCTTGGACAATCACGTGCCAGATTGCAAATTTGAAAAATGGCGCGACTTTAAAAAAAAAACAAGTCTCTTTTTTATGTTTGTCTACTGTATTATTTTATAGTAGATGAACGGAATGATTTACTGTATACTGTATATATACAACATTTATAAATAGCGGTAAAAACAGCGCGAAGATCCACTGCAGATTTTACTCTATAAAAGTTGCACAGAAGGCATCATAGATGAAGCTGAGATTTAATAACGGTCTGATCTGAACATGAACGAATTGGACTGCAAAATTTCATCCAGTTCATCTCTATTCAGTTCAATCTTTATCCCAATCACATCCACTGAAATGAGTCATTCCATATTCGCCATCTTGATTCAATTTGCCGTCAATTTTAAAGTAAATTCGCGATTGAAGACATTGCGTGGTCATTTATCTCATAATGAAATGACCTTAATCTTTTTTGGAGCAAATGTCAAGAAACCGGAGTAATTCCCTGAAAGAAGTTGAGAATTCCTTTGAAAGTTTCATCAAACTGTTCAAACAACTTCCGGCCGGCGGGTAGTCGATTTAAAGTACTATACGCAAATTTGTATCGATCCCAACTACATTTTCTCAACCGGTTTTTTGTTTGAGAGACGTTTGAATTTGTGCCAAATTACTGCTTGCATTCGGGGTGTTACATTAGAAGGTATTATTGTTAGAAGCCAATATAACGCTGTTAATACGAACTCAATATAAATTCTTGATAGTACGAACTAATTTTCAATCCCCATCCTAGTGTGTTATCGAATAATGTTAATGTTGAATTCATATTTCTGTAAATTGTTGACGTTCCTGCATGGAATTCCTGTTAACGACTGACTTTGCACTCGTTTCAGGCGGAAGTCGTATAGTAAAGATGTTGGCGTACCATCTTTCAGGACCATTGGATGATCTATTACATGGACGGTATATTTGAGACTTTGTCGCTGATCAGCTCATAACTAGTACATAAATAATCTCGCAATTAAGTTTACAGTAATTTTCGTTAAATTTCTTCGGATAAGTATTTCCATTTTTATACTTTTATATGTTCGAATGCGCCATATTTGTTTTACGCAGTTTATTTGGAAATTTCTTTTTGCTAATAATAAATTTCATTTTGAGCGCATATTTTGTTTTTAGGAAATCGTTTGCTTTCTCATATGCAAAGCATTTGGCTAATTAGAGCGTGCTAACAATACGTGTTATCACTGGAGCTGTGCATTTAATTGCATTCGTTTTTTTAATATTCAATGCGCGATGACCGTGGAGCAGTTCCGCGACAAAACACGTGCAAATGACGTCATGTGATGTGACGATGTTACTTGTGAGACTATTGATTGCACCACTACACTGTTTATATATACATGTAACTGCGCTCCTACTGTATATGGTACTGTAATTATTAAAATTTAAAAATACAAAGTATACATGTAGGCCTACTGTACATGTTAAGCCTAGACATGCACTAAACATAATACGAAGAGATAAGTCAAGAAGTTGCATGAAAGGTCGATTCGATAATTTCGATTGCCATTGACACGGCCTTGTGAATCGAAAATCGCTCTAGTTATGTAAACAAGTGCGATCAGTTACCTACATACAGTATCAAGATCGATGGAAATTTCATTCGATAAAATTATCTAAATCATAGACCACTCAATCCATAATAATATTTTTCAATTATCTGCCACTTCAAATGTGTCATGTACATGTATAATACGTTTCTGGCCACGTGTGCACACGTGGATTAAATATTTTTAGGATGCAATTGTGCACCGTGTTTAACTTTTAACATTAGTTGTACTCAGACAGAAGCTTTACAAATGGGACTTCTAGCAGTCTTTAAGTCACGTATACTGTATACAAAAAAAATGCATTAATTGATTAGAAAAACAGCAATATAACCTTGAGTGAAAATTTTAGACCAATCAACTTGTCGATTTTGGATATTTGATTTCACGATTACCAAAAGTTAAGTACCATTCGTAAAGCTTCTGTCTGAGTACCCATACAAATCATTATTTATCACTGGAAAGGCAACTTGTACCGTAACCTTTAGCTACCTTAGCTTTAAAAAATTGCAATTTGTTGGGGTGTTTTAACTGCAAGAAAAATTGTATATACACAAATTTATGAATTCTAGCTAGCGTCTAAACCGGGGCTCGATATTTTATGATTCGGTACGTGTATTTAATTTTGTATCCAAATTCCAAAGTCAACAAATCTGGACAGTGGGATATTTCCATTTCTTTGAATTAACAGCGCAACATATTATGCATCGAAGCACTCGCATCCGCTTATTTGCGCCAAACATTTTCCCGGTAACGTTATGACGTTGAATTTCAGGCGAACGAACATTTGGGTCTCCTCGAATTTTTTTCCACATGCTTTTTCTTACGTTCCACCTGTGATAATGGACTCTACCTTCGTGTGTCATGTTTGACCTGACTTTGCACCAACTCAAGGCAGTGGTAGCAGTTGTTCCAACCGAAACCACCTGTGCTGTGGCCGCTAAACTGGACTTACACTAAAAATCGGAAATACCAGCGCCCACATCCGATTACTGAATAGAAAGTGCGAGTGGTAGTTTTTATACTAGAATGGTGAGTTTGATAACTTTATTGATTGTTTTAATCTCTGCTATCGCGACTTCGGCACATGTGATGACGTTTCAATCTTACTTTTTCTACCTTTCCTCCCAACATTGTTTACTTATGACGTCAGCGCGTTTATCATCTTTACCTCTACAATTATGAAGGCTAGCTATAAGATCGAAAATTCGTATTTGTTTAAAAGTTTGATCCCGGTTAATTTGTACGCCGCATTCATCGCACCGAATAACTTATGATATCGAAATTCAAAATCCACGCTCTTAAGGCCTAAATTGATTATGCTCATCTGCAAGAACAATGTGGATTGTTGACCATGTCGAGAATTGCTTGTCCAGTTTTTGTTGCTTATTCCGCTATAGTGCAAGCAGGATAGTACATCGATGTCGAAAGAGTTACGCTAGACCAAAAAGTTTTAAATAAACTAGCAGCGGTTTTCGTCGGGGTCAGTTTGTCAAAAATATTGAGGGGAGTAGGTCGAGGCTAAATGTGCATTCATGTAAAGGTAATTTAAAATCCCATTTTTCAACAGTGGAAGTTCACCGACTTTATACTCGGCCACTCAGACCTTGTGTTTGTCTGGTTGCATGCTTGTGACATGGTTTTTGGTCACATTTTTTGGATAAATTCACGAGTCGGAACATTCTGAGTCACTGTGGAGTCATCGTTGCCCAGGGAGGATGCAGCGATAGCCGAATCATTGCAAATTCTTTGTACGAGAACGCGCTCTGTAGCCTATATCGATGCATGTGTTGCAGCAATTTCGAAATTTTAGCTCCCCGAAATTGACCAACCGTGCAGTATATTCACACCTCGAAAGCCTTTCAACGCGTTTATTGATATCAAAATGGAAATTTGCGGTACCCTATTGTAAACAATTCGTCAAGGTCAGGGTCAGGTATTTGCAGGTGGGCTCACTCGAGTCGCAATTGCACGGGTCGGCTCAGGTAGTTTTGCAATACTTTGGTGCAAATGAATGAATTTTGTTGAAAAGTTTTTTCGCCAGGACATTGGTTAAAGTTGTCGCAGCATTGAAGTGACTAAGTTAGCATTATTACTAATGGTAACTACAAATATAATTCTGTTAGTAAAATGAATATCACCAAGGGGTGTCGCTGCTGGAAGTAAACATTCTTTCACAATATCACAATATCAGAAATTGCGTAAGAGACTAAGAGCATTGCTGGTGACTTCATATACGCCTATCTTAATTCAAACTGGACAACACCAGTATCTGTGACGCAGGGTTGCCCATCCTGCTACATTAATCATGGAACTGACGAAATATGGGAGTATACTGTATCAGAATATGGGGATTGACGGAGCAACTTAAAACGATGTGCACTCTAAAGTCCAAATGGACCAAGATTTTTGATGGGTCAAATCTATACCTACATGTATAATAGTCACAATTTCTAAAAAAAATTGTCACATGATCCTTACATTATCCCGCAGTACACTGCCTTTTTTGAATTTTCGTAACAATTCTCTTTTCTTTAATTGTAAAAAAAAAAATGGTTGCTGTGTTGCCATGCATCTCCAATGGAATCTTTTTTCAAAGATATTCAATTCTTGCAAAAAGCATGAAATGCGGATCTATGCATGGATTACTTTTTTTTTCTTATTCGTACTGTATTCAGTATCTGTTCGAGCGGCCGGCATAATGTCTCAGTCATGCCAACTTGCAATGGAGGAGAGTCGTCAATAAACTTGTTCATTATTTTTAATCCTTGAAAAGATAGGCCACGAAATCTGAAAAAACCTCAAGGTTATTAATCATTCTGCTCATTAGGCATGCAGCAGTGAGAATAAATCTTCGAATTAATTTTAGCCATTCCATCGGTCACGCCCAAATGCTTCGACGTAATTAAAAATTAGCATTCAACTACTCACAATTAAAAAATCTTATCACTTTCCAAAATCGAAATTCTCGATACGGAAAGTTTTGTTGATTTTTCCGGATGTTATTGATGAAATCATTTACGTTTGTTATTCACTTTCAAGTACAATTATGAAGAACGACATCCTTGTTGATGATGTTTTTGTTGAGATGATTCATCTCAAGATGTGCGCCATGCAAATTGCACTATACCTGCTTTCAACAGGTATAGGCGACCATTGGTCAGTTAGCGATCGTCATAAAACTACATGTACTGTATAGATTAATTTTTTGATGAGTCATTACTTGCAAAACAAGTTCTTCAGCGACTTAGCATATGTATAATAATTATTTGGCTGTATTCACAATGCAATGAATGATTGACGACAAAGTGAACTTTGATTAACTTCGTCGTCGCATTTGCAAATGACGGACGACAATACAGCCTAAAGAAAGGCCGGTTCACATCGAACAGATCCGTACCGTAGTGACGTCACGTGCGTTGCGGAAGTTTATAGCGTGACGTCACGCTGCATGTAAAAATTTTTCTATTACTTCCCCCAAAATAACGGTTAAAATTTATCAGGCGGGAAAATTTGGATCAACTTCAACTGGCACGGATGCGGTTGTCAATATCGTTTAAACGTCACTTAGCCCCGCCTACTGTACAATTTTCACGATATTATTAAAACATGGCACCATATGAGCTATACTCGCCTATTGAAAAAATATGCACAAGACGATTTATTGCTTTTATTGTATCCGCAATATTAGAAAATCATAAAAGCTCTGGTATTTATTAGGGTACTCGCAAGTCAGAATTTCACCTCTTCCAAAGTGCGATCCGTGAAGCTTCTTCCCAATTTAAGTTCCTCCTAGTACCTGAAAGTAATTTTCTCTCAAGGAAAGAAACATTCTTATGCTAATTATTCACAAATTTCATACAGTGGTAAAAAAAAACCAACAGTATGTTTTTTTTGATTTCCATGTTTATTTTTACATATAATGTTACAAATATTTTTTGTAATATTAGTGAAAGCTTTTAAAATGATATTGTAAAAGCAAAAAATGTTTGCAAACTCATAAAAAATAAATAACAAACAATGAAGAAAATTCAAATCGAAAAAAGTATTTGGCCACTCAACAAAAGCAAAATTGTAATGTTTCAGTACACGTCTGTTGAGTGGCCAAATACTTTTTTTGTTTTTTAATTTTGGTTATTGTTTGTTATTTATTTTTTATGAGTTTGAAAACATTTTTTGCTTTTACAATATCATTTAAAAAGCTTTCACTAATATTACAAAAAATATTTGTAACATATTATATGTAAAAATAAACATGGAAATAAAAAAAAAAACATACTGGCCAACTACTTTTTTTGACCACTGTACATTACTTATACAAACTAGATTTGCTAAAATTATTGTAAAATAACTTGATTTCATTAGGCCATCTATACAGCGTTAAAAGCGCCAGAATTCCGGTTACTCATACAGTATATATATGAGCGACCCTCATCGGACATTTTGATTTTTGATACTACTTTTAATGGCCTTGTGATTTCTACTAGCTCGGTATTGTGACAATTTAATAATGACGTCATGGAACACAAAAATACATGTATAGCACGTTGTAGTTGACTTTCCAACACGTGTTTGATAAATGCTAAAGAATTTGTTAAACTTCTGCATTACGCAAGGCAAGCGATTTATGTTGAATAAACTTGAAGGTAAAATGTTTCACGTTCGGTAGTGCACGTATATCTGTTTGTTATATACAGTATAATTTGGCATTGTTGGGTAGATATAGCCTACAATTGGGTCAACGGAGATGCGCTTTAATCAAAGAAATGATTTCCTGGTCCTCTACAACTTCCCATTACTTTACCTTGTCTCAAGGCCATTCGATATGCGAACCTTCAAATCTTCAGCTCAGTTATAGATTTTTAATCGCGTTTGATTTGTAGTGTTATGACACTTGTAATTAGATATCCACCTTCTTTAATTTTTTCCCCCAAGTGCCACTTGAATTATCTGTTAAGTATCGATAAGATCATAGGAACACCTCATTGTTCTTTCCAAATGGTTCATGCCTTGGAATAATTATTTGACGTCATCATGACTCAATGTCGTTAATTTGGTTACTAACGTTCCTTTATTACTGCTTTAGTACCTATGTTCACTATGTTCTTGCAATATATCCATTAGTGGAATTGGACATAAAAATCTTAGTTTAGAAATTTTATTAATGTTTTTTAAAACGTTATCACTATAATTTTTCCTCTTATCTTCTGGGAAACAGAATATAGTGTATGAAAATTACCATTGAAGTAATTTTATTTAATTTTTGTTGGCCAGTATTGGAAAAAAAATTGATTGCTTTTTTCCATTTACTTCAACAAAGATAATTTAGTTTTATCGAATATAACTTCTTTAATGTAATTTTGTTCCCTTTGTGTCGTCACCCTGTCATTTGACATGGCCAATGCTGGCAGACGGAAAGGCTACATACAAAGAGCAAAACAATCAAATTCATTTCATTGTGAATTAGAACAATGGTATGTCGGTAATGTCACGTTCAATAGGGTTGTAATTTTGTCTATGCACTCTATGGAGTTGGCAAGTGGCTTTAATTACGGCTTGTAATGACATTTTATGATAACCTAATTTCATATCAATAAATATTAATTAAATATTTTAATGGATTCAAACATAATGTACATCATTGGCTTTGGTTTTACTAGTGAAGTTCTGCGCATGCGTTTGAAGGGAAAGTACAACATACTGTACATGTTGACTAGTATATTGACTCCAACATTAGAAGATGTATCAAAGGCCGTATCTTAATTAGTAATTTCTGATCGGCAGAAATAAGAAAGCCCACTTTTGTGTATACACGTACATGTATTCGTATAGTTTTCCCAAACTCAACAATTTAGATTGGAAGACTGCGCCATGATTAAATGTAGTTTCTTTTTTTTCTAATTTGCTTTCAAGTGACGTAATGCTTGCCCTATTTTATCTTTGGGGTATTTTATTGATTGGATTCTTCATACGCAACAATGCTATACTCCACATATTATTCATGCATACTCATAATTAATTCAACGGTCATTTGAAACGCGAACCATACTTTGCGGAAATTTGGTCTCACGCACGAACGTGTAATTACGAAATCATTTACGCTCTTTATTACTTAAATCTGCATTGTTTTCAGTCTAATCAGATTTTTGACTAACGCGATGTCGTTGCTAGCGGTGCTTTTGTACATTTGTCTCTCAAGGTAAATTTTTTGTCCTTCGTGTATTTTCAGAAAAAGGTAAATTGGAAATGCATTTGCTTGTGCTTCCAAACTTTATTTTTAATTAAATAGGAAAGTTAAAAATCCACTGAACCTACGAAGAAATATACAGTACATGTACTTCACATAGTTATAGTTTTATGGGTAGCATAGTTTTGGTTTCTACATTGCATGTCGGCAAGATTAGTGAAAGCGGGAAGGCAGTTTTATAGATCGAAGCTTTCATCAAAGTATACTTTGCTTTCATCGTTGACCCAAATAAACCACATTTAGCATTAGCTAGAAATATGCAGTAATTTTCAACAACTGGGGGGTGAAAATGCCCTAATCGATTTTTGTGCTTGTTAACCGGCACAGTTTGTGTACTAGCCAAAAATGTCAACAAAAGGTATGGACAACAGACTGTTCCAAGTGGGACTGAATAATTTATAATGTAACCCAGTTAGTATACGAGATGGCAATATACTGAGAAATCACCATTTTGACCCATTGATACTGGATTTGCATTTCTACATGCTGCAAATGCCTGTAATGTCAATATTTAGATATACATGTAGCTATGCAAAAAAATCTTCTGTAATTCGAAAGCTTTCTTGGGTGAGGTATGTCTATATACTGTAGAGTATACGTAGTAGGCCTACATGTAAGTTTTTTGCAATTTCTTAACAACAAGATTCCATATGTATTTTTCATATAAATATCCATAGCCTATATATTCATTCTGCTATGGACGTTTGTTGTTAATAAGGTAATATTCTGAAACATTAAAATGCTTTCAAGGATTCTGTAAGTTATTTTATCATTGCTTCATCATATTTATCCCATGATGATTTTGGCTTTTGAAAACTTGCTTTGTTTCCACTATGTGCCCCAAAATAATTTTCTATTACTTCCAAATAAAAAGTATTTCAAACATCGCGTGCAATGATTTTGCTGCTTAATTGCTGCTATACCCTGATGAAGTAACGATCGAGAGATTTCTTTTGAATTGCTTTACACGTGATTTCTTAATTGACCTCGTTTTGCATGTTTGTGACTGGTCTTGACCAACATTTAATGGCCTGAGGATAAGTGATTACAATAATTTCAAGTGATATATCGGATCAGGACGTGATATAATGGGCAATTATTCACTGTACACATGTACAAAGGGCGAGCAGGACGACTCTGCACGAGTCATGTCATGGGACATTGAGAAATTGTAGTACTTAACAATATTTTAATTGAACCATTTCTAAAAAAGTTTGTTTCTTGATTATTCTTGCAGGCATCTGAACTGCCGCTATTAACGTGGAAATCAGGATCCAAAATTCTCGTCTTGATTTCTACAGTTCTAGTTGGCATAACGTTAGCATATCCGAAAGGTGCTCCGGTTAGTACTTGTGGAGACCTAGCTCCTCATCATGGGAGTGCAACACCCCAGACTACTCCTCCACCATATACAATTAAAGTATCCAAAACGACGGTGGAAGCCGGAGGAACCATAACTGGTAGGAAGTAGCTTCAACTAATAAATATTATTTGACAATGCGTTGTCAAAAATATTTGGATGCTTGGTTTGTCTGATTTTTAATCGAACATTAAAAACTAAATGAAATTGGTCGAATCTTTTTTACATTAAGAACTGTGACCCGACCAAAAGTGTTTACAGAGAAAAGTTGTTAACGTTTGAATCTTCAATATGGTTGTATCTTTTCAAAAATTACACTCAATGTACTCTGTACGTTGTCCGCAGTTCGAATTTGCATTCTGCTATTAAATTTTACTCGCCTGTGATCCTTTAGAATTATTAATTTAGATGAATTGACCATGGTTGACCGAGCTAATTTTGATTGCAGTAACTTTATCATCGGATTCTGGCAAGGAATTCAAAGGTTTCTTGTTGAAAGCCATCCCGGTGAATGAAAATGCTGGGGTAGCTGGACGATTCTCAACAGACGCCAATTCTGTCAGTACTTATAAGCCACTCAGCTGCTCTTCCCAGCCTCAGGTAAAAATAGTCATTTAATGTCATGTCCGGATAATTGAAATAAATGCAAATAAAAATAGTGATTATGGGCGTGTTTTAGAGTGCAATCACACATACTTCAGCTGATCTAAAGAAAAGCATCCAAACCACTTGGATGGCTCCTGCATCTTCCGGGACATTCCAGTTTGTGTGAGTTTAAAAATTCTAAATATAAATTACTGGCCAGTGTAGAACATAGAAACCTTGCTACTTAAAATATACGTGTATGTAGGCTATATGTATAATCAAGAATGTAGTTTATTCAAAGATTAACATTTCCAAAGCTCCGTTTTGACGTAATTTCATACTACTAAATCATAAACATGAGGAAATGATCAATTGATGTTGTTTAACCTTTAAAAATCGTGTGTATTGCCAAAGCATTGTCAATGCCTACTTCTAGGCGCGATTTTGTCATAATATATACAAACACAATGTTGCACATAACTTGTCATTGTTCGACGAATGTAGGCTACTGTATTACGGAATTATCTGAAAGCCCTGGCACAAAATTGTCATGACATCTCCACATTTAATAAAATAAATTAGAAATTTATTTCCTTGACATGACTGATATAACATGAGCTACTTGTGAATTATTCATAGAAAATGCAATTTTGAAAGCAAAAATAAATTTCTTGGTTTATTTTTATTGTTGCATTGAAAAAATGATAAAGCTTTCTATATATGTACATCTACGAGTATTCATTGACCTATCACGACTAGCAAACACTTGATTCTTTATTTCT
Organism: Megaphyllum sjaelandicum; assembly: GCA_034698745.1. Classification (NCBI taxonomy): domain Eukaryota; kingdom Metazoa; phylum Arthropoda; class Diplopoda; order Julida; family Julidae; genus Megaphyllum; species Megaphyllum sjaelandicum. The sequence continues at coordinate 3,215 of JAQGBX010004905.1, read as the reverse complement.
TTCATTTAAACTGACCAGGGCCACAGTTGTTGCCGACAAGGATACATTTTGGACATACGTAAAGTCGGCACAATCCATCACGGTTACAGGTTCTTCAGACGCTCCTAGTGCAATAGTCCCAGCTGCGGCCCCAACACCAGCTAGATCTCTTTCAGTATGATCACGTTAACTTTCCAAACCATCTTCATTACATCAAAGTGCCTCAAGTTTCTGAATATAACCAACTTCTGTTTTAGATTGATTACAACTACGATGAATGCTTATCCACCCGTAGTTGCATGGGATTCCCAGGTGACTGCGTTTCCACACGATCTTGTTCCATGCTACTGACCTTTCGACCTTCTCAAGATAACTCTGTTCGGTTCGAAATGATTTCAAAAGTTCCTATCAACAGCTACGTTGCCATGGGGCTTTCAGTCGATAGAGATATGGTATGTCATACAAAAATTCGTGTAATAAAATATTCTGTGTGTCACAATTTGAGAACCAGCATCCTTGGATCGAAAGTTTCCATGACCGTCGACTGAGCAAAATATTTCATTCATCTTTTCGTTTTATTAAAGGGAGCTGATAGTGTTATTCAATGCTTGACCAATGCAGATGGTGTGACAATGCACGCATCTGCAAACCAACAAGGCAGAAATAATCTTAAAGCTGACTCTGATGTGAGGCACTATTAAATTTATGATGATTGCATTCTCTCGGCCATCAAATGATTTTTCTAATCAAAATCTATGTGAATAGCCTCGTCATTTTACTGTGGAAAAGCTTTCTTACAACAATGGTGTGTTGCGATGCGAATTTAGTCGCAGGATGAACACGACGGTAGGAGGAATAAGAACAGATATGAAAAACTCAATGTACCACATCCTGCTAGTTGATGGTCCATTGAATGGCGATAACACTGGTAAGTTTCAAGAACGCAGCTCATGACAAAACGTTTATATTCTTCGTTATACTTATACGGCAATCTTATTTGTAACTGTTCAATTTTTTTAGATATTGATTATCACACTAACAAAATGTCATCAGCCGCATTGATTGATCTGCCCAGTCCAAACTTTGTCATTGTTCTTGGAGGTGATCGTGCCGTACCAATAGAAGTAATTATTCATGGTATGTTTATTTTTGTATACATTCTTGCATTTCAATAAGAAGTTAATTCTCTGAAAATTGTATGATATGGTAATTATCAGTTCGCCTACTTTCCCGTTTATCAAGTTTTTCTTAATTTAATTTTGTTTATAGGATCCTTTATGGTGATCGCCTGGATTGGAACAGCTAGTATCGCCATTTTTCTGGCACGGTACTACAAAGACATGTGGCCTGATAAGAACCATTGCAACGTGAAAATTTGGTTTGCGGTAATGATCTTCTTGAAATAATAATGCGACAATTTTAATCTTTCCATCATGCAAACGTTTCAAAATTTAAATTCTTGTTTAGTGGCATCGAGGGCTAAACGTCTTAACGTTACTTTTGACCATTGCTGCCTTCATACTTATCTTTGTATCTGTGGGTGTGAGCGCTACTTGGAAAAGTAAACCGGTTCATCCCATTTTGGGAACTATAACGTTCATACTCATGCTGTTACAGGTAATTTATTTTCAAACTATGCATGTTCTTTTCCCCAATTACATCGATAGTGATTGGTTTTGGCTGCCTGTATAGGCGATAAAGTAAGTAGATAGCAGATGTAGATAAGATCATTCATTTGACCTTGAATTGCTCAGAGTTGCAACCTGAAATGTTGCTCAACTGCATGTCTTTGTTTCACTATGCAAATCTAGAAGAGATTTATTGCATAATATAAAAATGGTTAATGAAAATATAATTCATATTTCACACAAATCGCACTTTGCAGTTTTAATAGGGGAGCTAGCCCTCAAATTTATGGAGTTGTATGTTATTAAATTGCTGTATATTTTCCGCTGGTTTATTGTTGAAAATTTGCAACGGAAACGTAATGAAACGAGTAAGTACAGCATTTGAAAATTGTAAACTCTTGATTTACAGCCAATTGGGGCCATTTTCCGACCCGATCCTGGAACTCCACGACGCCCAATTTTTAATTGGCTGCATTACTTAGGAGGGATGCTGGCAAGCATTGGTGGAGGTTGGTTTTCGTAACAAATCAACGTTTGCATTATGTTTTGGACGATATCTTATTTCCTGGGTGGAATTGCATTGCAGTTATTACCATATTTTTTGCTGTTACCCTTACAACTTCGCAATTGCCGACGTATTTCTGGTGGATTCTTATTGCTTATGTTGGATTTTACTTCGTCATGTTTCTTGTGATGGAATTTGCTGGAATGGTCCGCACTAAGAAATCAGGCTAGTTTATTAATTTAAGAATTTCAGTGCTGTGGCATGGAGTGGTAGGAATAAGCTGGGTTGAAATAGCTTTTTAACATGCGATTATTTTAATAGATAAGGAAGTCATTCCCATGAAAGACATTAATTCGCATGATGGCTCTTTTCATGTCATCAATCAAACGGAACCCCAGGTAAGGACTTTAATAGATTTTATATGGTACTTTTAACGACAAAATTTATTTAATTTTCGAAGTTAATAAAACAGTCATGAAATAAAATTATAATCATACTAAAATGTATTCAATTTTCCTTAATTTCAGGGTGCCAGATTCAAAGAGGTTATGCTCCTGCTGTTCATTGCAGGAGTAATTGGCTTTACAGCTGCGCTGGTCGCAATCATCGCCACCTAAATTTCATTCACAAAGGTATGAATGTTAGAACAGGCGACAGATAAGATTTGTTTATATTTCATGTTCAGATCTCACCTGTCACCTGTTCTAGTCAGGCGAAATACAAGATAAATCATCAAACTCCCCATATTTTCATGCACAGAAAAAATCTTTACATACAATTTTATTTTATTTTTACTTGGAATTTTGTAACATTTTTCACTTTTTATGAGGCATGAGAGTGCAACAATAAACGCGACGGTCTTACTGTAAATAAAAACTCACACAGTTATTTAAATTTGCTTAAAGTTTTAATAGTACTGTATTTTTCATGTAAGAAAGATGTGGACGACATCTATATCTATCTTATATATATAAAGAAGAAAACGACGCCATTTTTTTTTTGGTGAGGCTAGCCAATCCTGTGGCATTTGCGGTTGTTTGTCTGTTTGCGCTCCCTCTATATATGAGGTTAGCCAATCCTGTTGGATGAAACAGACAAACAAC
>JAQGBX010004904.1:0-14537 GCA_034698745.1 Megaphyllum sjaelandicum | reverse complement strand
ATCTCAGCATTCGCCTGGAGGAATTGTGGGAAACCATGAAAAACCACAATCGAGGATAGCCGACCCAAGAATCGAACATGAGTTTACCGAATGCAAGACGAGGATGCTAAACCTCTAAGCCACCTTGCTTGACCCTAGGAAAAAAGGAGAATTAAAAAGAAAAACACTTTCTTCACGACAAGTTTTCATTTATTACTATACACTAAATAGAAATGTTTCCAAATTTACAGTATTTTCACAAGGGCAATCCCGCAGCCAAGCTTTTCCTTATTGTTCTTTACAAGAAATTTGTCTTTTCCCCCGAAAACAACGATAAAATTTTTCTATAAAATTTTTCATATAAATAAAAATTAAAGTACACCACAATTCAAGTCCGCACCGCGCTCGCGTCCGCGAGCTAGAGCGCGTTATTTCACAATTATCGGTTTTGCAAAGTTGTGTGTGGGGGTGAGGGTGAAATGCAAAGTCGAGGTGAGGGGATCACGGGAGAATAATAGGGATGAAATATGTTACAAGAGGATATAAAACCACCTTAGTTTGAAATTCAATAATTAACTCGTAATCTCTTGTCCCCCCCACTTTGGTAAGGCTTCAAGGGCCAAGGGGTGAAAGTATGGACAGCGTCTCTCAGGGGGTCCCCCCAAAGTCCCCCCCATTCGGAGCTTCACGCTGTGGTAACAAAATGTACAAGGGTGGGGGAGGGGGGGCTTCGGTGCACTCAGGAAGGAAAATGGCAGATGATTATGAACACTATCCATTATGCACCTCGTGGCTAAAGGTTTATGTACAGGGAAGAGGGGACTTCGCAAAGGAAATGCTTAAAAATACGCATCTGAAAATGCCTAGGCCACACTATCAAGGGTCGGTGCGCTTTAAAAGTTTTGGGAAAAAACGTAAAACGACAACACCACCACGAGTACGAAGAACACTTGTACGCCGAACCGAACTGCTTGCATTTGTAGTTGCAAATCTAACGAGAATTAGGCAGAGCGAGAGGTACGGGGAGGGAAACTGAAAATATACAAACAGCGTCTAAAATCGGATTAAATTAATGGCAATGGCGAAACGAACCTGGTATCAAAACGGTGAAACTTTGGGATTTGGGGCATCGAGCCCGGCCGAGGAAAGCATGGGCGTTACTCGGGAATTTTATCCAACACTATCTGCCATTTCAGCCACTTTCAGGCAGTGCAAGCAACAGTTTACCTGCCTCGTTCAGTGCCAGATCCTCCAAATTCTACTTCCGGTACACCTGCAGGATCTTTCAAAGTAGAGTATTTAATTAATTTTAAATTAGGATGAATAACCATCGAAAAAGAAAGAGGTCCAGGTGAATGACAGAGCGGGTACGCACTACGCAACAATGTAAAGAAAGCCATGAAAGTCATGGTGACAGTGCTCAGCTTAATTAATGGGACACCAGTAAAATTTCAGAAATTGGCAAAATAAAAATACTTTTTAAACATGTTTGTCTATAATAACATTTAATTTAAACAAACAATGAGAATTAACTACAAAATTTGCTTAAATTATTTATTTTCTTTACAAAAATAACGGAAAACTGAAAAGGTCATACTTAAAGTACAACACACAGTAAGTGAATGGGAAACTTTTACAAAACAAAAAATATTTCGTAAAGAATGTATTGTAATTTTGATGACTAATATTATGTTTAATAGGAGTTATATTTAACCCGTATTTTTAATGAAATTAGCCAATCGTCTTAGACCTAGAATGTTTCCTAATGAATTAACCGTTCCTATGATGCCTATGCTAAATATGAGATCATCATCAGAAAATGAAGAAAATCCAAAAATTAATGTTTTTAAACTTTCCTAAATAGTACACGAATTTCAAGAAATAACTTTGTATCTTCAACCATTCGCCGATTTCTTCACAGAAGTGATTATTATAATCAAATTCCCACATAAATTCCCAAGCCAGAACGTGCCATTCAAATTTCTGGACTATTTTGGAAAGTTTAGAAACAAAGAAGATAGGCTAATTTCATTAAAAATACGGGTTAAATATAACTATTATTAAAAATAATACTAGTCATCAAAATTACAATGCATACTTTACGAAATATTTCAAGTTTTGTAGAAGTGTCCCATCACTTACTTACATTTTCCACACGCTGAATATAAATCATAATCGTTTAGACAATTTCCATAGCCGTTTTGTTGCGTAGCGGGAATGCTCCATGGGAAAAATCATTACGGAATCGGAACATGTTCAGTTCAGCAGTAAAATTCAGCACACTAACCATGGATCAAATACAGGAAAATGCCAAATCATTTAAAGGAAGTTTGATTTTTATCTTATCGCTTTCCAGTAATTAACCCTTAGCAGAATTTAGGAAAGGCCCTACACTGTTTCGATCATAGATACTTGATCAAACGTACAGTACCTAGCATACCAGGATGATGGGGCACTGGTGTTTCCAATGGCTGTTTTGAAGTTTTTCAGAAAACTGGAAATCCTGCATGTACTGTTTATAGTGGACCTGACTATCTTTAAACTCAGCAATTCGGGGATGGCGTTCACGTTTGACCAGTTGGAGAGTAGACAAGCCATTGATTTTAAAATGCTTCCATGCACGCCTTTCATCCTTTTCCATTTTCGGCAAGAGATTTGGGTTGCAGCTTGGGTGTCGTACATTACAGCATAGTAAATGGGGAAGGAAAGTCATTTGCCAAAAATCCATACCCCATGCCGTTGTTGGTAAAATAATACCCTGCACGGCGCTTCGGTTAAAGAGTGAATAAATAAAAATAGAGATCCCAGTTTCCATCACATTTCGCTTATTTCCCCGGCCAGTAAAATAAATAAGGGCTCCGTCGCCTTTTCCTCGGCAATTCAGATTGAACCTGCGCGGAAAACATGATATGTTAGTTAGCATTCCGCAAAATCCTGAAGTTGCCGATGGAAAAATATGAAGACCTTTTCCAGAACTACATTATCCAGCGATTAAACCATCAGTGAATGTGACATAGGGAGAAGGGCCGAGGGGGAGGATAAAGTGCATCCATAATCTATTCCACCACTGCAAAAATCATGATTGACACTTAAAAATTTGCTAAAATAGCTAACTGTCGATTTTTCTGATGATGAGATGGATGTCGAGGAATAAAACAACTTTTTTAAGAAAATTAAAATTGTCACAGATTGCATTATGCTTCGAGAAGTCTTTCGTGAACTAAATCGGGCATGTTCCGGGACACACTATTTACATCTTTCACAAAGATAACTATACAAAAAATTCTGTGCATAAAATTTAGCCCTCTATACACGACATTAATAAAACTAATTTTTCTACATTTTTAAACTGGTTTAACATCTAATAAATTTCATATCATATACAGTAAAACCAAGGCGAATAAAATCTGATCGGGACAAAGGCCTGTACAGCTGGAATATTTAAATTTCTAACTAATAACTCTTATTTTGTAAGTTTTCGTGTAAACAGATTTTGATATTCTGAAAAAACTATGTACACTGTACAGTTTTCCAACGATGGTCATGCACATGATAATTACATGGATTTTTAATGTCTAGGATTAACATATCGTTCGCGACTAATCCACATTCCATTCTCAAGTCTTATCTTAGTAGAATGAAATTTTGGCAGATGGATACTTAAATTTTCCACAAATAAAAGATTGGATAAGCAAAATGTAACCGACGTAACAAAATGTATTTTCATAAGTATCACTTGCAATGAAAAATACTTTGCATATAGTGAATTTGGGTTTCCAATTTCTCCTGGTTGGAAATATCTTTTCACTTTGAGACATTTCCATCCAGGAGACATTGGAAAATCAAATTCAGTGAAAATGCGAGTCAGAAATTTTGCAAGGATGATGGAATAGATCAGGTAATACAATTGAAATAAATTAGAGGGAAGAATATGTTAGATGATAGGTCGGGGATGGGGAATGTTACAAGCAGCGCTTTGCGCCAACGCTCTGCCAGGCAACACTCGCATTTCTGATCAGAATAACACGCGTGAAAGCCCTTGTGGTCCAGCCAACAATTCGAACGTGCAGACGCGTCCTCAGCATCAAAAAAGACGACACAGTTTGCAGAGCTTGGAAGGCCCATGGCGTAGTATGGCCAATCACAATGAAATGAAAAGAGCTACTCCTCAGCCGGTCATTATCTGGACTGTGACTCCAGTTCCGGAGGATTGCTGGGGTCCTTCTTGCCGCTCTTGTGCTCATCGGCGCCCTCCAGTGGACTCGGTGCGGTCAATTTGTGGATAGCGGGCGAGCTGCCCTGGCTTCGCTGCCCACTGTGGTTTTGATTGTTGGCCGAGGCCGAGGGGATTAGGGGTGGGGGGATGCCCATGGGGTTCATGGGCGAGTTGCTCTTGCTGCGCACGGCGCTGTTTAGGCTGCTCACCAGGGGGTTCATGGCAGAGGGGAAGACGCCGGGCAGGTAGGCTTGTTCGGGCGGCCTGAGAGTGGCACTGAGTTTGGCTCGGTCCATCGCCGCCCTCCTCTCCCTGTCCAGCTGCTGGAACCGTTCAGCCACCTCCATATGGCGGCTAAACTCGTGTGAGTGGTTGTGCTCCTGCTGGTACATGGCCATGGAGTTCATAGAGTTGAAGCGGTGCAGCATCTGCTCGCGCTGTTCCCGCTCCACCATGTCCCTCTGGATTTCCATGCGGTGCGCGTGGAACTCCAGGCTGCGGTAGGGATCGCGGAACTGCTCCGCCCACATGGACAAGTGGTGTGGGTGGCGCTCCATGCCCGGGGCGGCTGGATGGGGCAGGCCGAAGGGATTCATCATGCGGCTGCGCTCCAACATGGCCATGCTATGGGGCGGGATGCCCCGAGTCAAGTAGCTCTGGCTCAGCAGGGCGTTTGCCACGGCGTCGTTGCGGGCCTGCTCCGCCGAGGGCATTCTCTCGCCACCACGGCTGTTGCTGACCAGCAGAATGGGTTCGTCGTCCTTCTTTGGCTCGTCCTTCACCCTAATGTCTGCCTTAGGCGTGGTGGCTGCGCCAAGAATGTTGTCGAAGGCACTTTCATTTTTGGGCATGGTCTCCCTCCGTCCCGAATCGCCGCGCATGGGCGAGCGGGAGTTGTCCCGTCGGTCCTTGGTACGTTCCATAGGGCGATCGCGTGTACGACCCCCTGCAGGGTCGTCCCCATTCCGACTATCATAGATGGGGGTGGTTCTCTGGAGAGCTCGATTTTCCCTGTCCCTGCAAAGTGCACAGAAAATTATTACGAGGTTCCTAACGAAATAACAATTTCCCGACCGCGATTATTATTTTAAAAGTTACTTATGCTTATTGCTTACCGTTCCTTCTGCTTTTCCAGCTCCCTTACCCGTTCTTTTTCCCTAAAAAAACATTTCGCACCATTGAAATTTAGGATTATTTAAAAATAATTTCACGCAAAAAGATACCACCCTCAGATCACTCAAATATTTATTTTCTTCTGCTATTGGCGAATCAAGACCCAATAACAAGTCGCCAACCAACATTGTCAATGGAAAAAAGTAAAGAAAGCGTTTGTAGCTACTTGCCTTTCCAACTCCTTTTCCCGTTTTTCCGCTTCCAGGACAGACTTCCTCTGTTGTTCTCTAAGTTCCTTCTCCCTTTCTCGTTCCCGCTCCCGTTCCCTCTCTCTCTGCTCCCGTTCCCTTTCACGTTCTCGCTCCTTCTCTTTTTCATGTTCCCGCTGTTCCCTCTCTCGGTTGTCGCGGTCTTGTTCTTCCCACCTTTCCCGTTCTGCCTCAGCTTTTAGCCAGGTGCTGCTGGGGGGCGTTGGAAACGAAGATGGCGTCCTGTGTAGCCGGTTCCACTGCTCGTGTGCTGGAGAAGGAATTCCTTGGAGGCCGGCCATTTCTCGGCTGGCAGCAGCAAATATGCCTCCTCCTGCTAAAATAATCATGGGAAATACAGCTCATGATTTAGAGATATGTAAGTGTTTCTTAACTGAATATTCATCAGTAGTTGTTAGTTTTGAAAATGTAAAGTTTTCTTTTCTGTTGAACTGGTTATGGGATCCAGTTAAGAGATTTCCTTAACGTGTTCGTTCTGAAATTAGTCAATTACTGAAGAAAATCATGCAGAATCAGCATTAATGAAATTAGCAGACATTATTTTCTTCTAACGAGCTGAACATGAGAATTTTTCAGCTTTCCAACTTAGTAGTCGACAGCAATTTCTATTATAAAAATGAAAACAAACCTAATGAGCCCAACCCTCCAAAGGCGCTGACAGATGCGCCAAAACCGGGATAACCAGGGCGGACGAATGGAGATACTCCAGGAGCTAATAAAAAAACAATCATAAGCATCGTAATGACGATTAACATTGGCAAGAAGAACATCAGCGTTGCAACTCAGTTACCTAGATGGCCAGCATTTGGATTGAGGAAACTGTTGTGGTGTGGAGCAGCTTCAAAGGGTGTCCTCGGATGACTGGAACCTGCCAAACAAAAACAAGTAGTTGTTAGTTTTGAAAATGTAGTTTTCTTTTCTGTTGAACTGGTTTCTGAGTAAATCAAAGCAGTACTATACCTGGTCCCATTAAGGAAGAGGACAGAGCTGCCGACAAATCGTGATGAGGTCGGTGAAGAGAAGGAAATAAATGACTAGGTGGTCGAATAAGATCACTGGGTTTCGCTGCCCCGCCCTTGTGGGCTTCGGCTTGCTGCTTCTGCTGGTGATTGTAGATTTCCCATGCTATCCTGACGTGCATGGCGCACCATCGACCAGATTTCTGAAAAGAAATCGAAACACTGTAGCAAGAATGGAAGCGAACGACGGGGAAGGCCTTCTCGCACTGAGTCGATATCCTGCGTGAAACTAAAAGAAAATCCGCCTGCATTCAACCCCCTCATGCAAATTATTAAAGAAGTGAAAGCGAAAGCCGATGCACGAATGGATGGGCAAGCATAAAAACAAGAGTAAGAACCAAGAGGATGTCACCTCAAAAGAACGATGCGTAACAAATTAAAATAAAAAAGAATAGCGGTGCTCTGACAAGCATGGAAAATAAGCACCTCAGCAATCAGACCCTGTTATCTGCTCATTTGCTCAGCCTTGTCAGAGTACCTTATACAAGAATAGTAGTACTGGCATTCCAAAGGAGCAGTTCAAAAAAGTAGAAATCTGAGTGACAGTAATTAATATCGAAACTATGCAAGGTTTTTATGTTTCTGATCGAGGTTGGACACCTACCATGTTCTTGCTCTTTACTAATGGCGTCATCTGTGGAGGAAAAAAGTAGGATTTTCAAATTGCCAACAACTAAATTTGGTTGGGAAGTGGTTGCAGGCGTCCGTATGGAAAATTGGCCGTACAGTGGGACTTTATTTTGTTAATTTTATCCTGTTATCCTGTTATTTGACACTCGAAGTACGAGTTATCCGATTGAATCAAGAAATTGCTATCAAAACACCTGACCATACATGACTAAACATTTGACCTTCATTATGGCAGAAAAAAAATAATAAACCAGTCTTTCATTCGACAGTTATTTAAATATTTAATATTATGCCTATTCAAGTTAAAGTCGTTTTAAGTGCAAAATTCTGTTCAACAGAACAGAGTTCACTAAATGAAGAGTTAAAAATGCATTGACTAACAGAGTTTAAATCATTTTCCGATCATCTTGCAAACTAGAGGGTGTGACAGAAATTAATTTTCCATTTTGAGGTTAAATTTGCATCTAAATGCTGAATATGGACGATTTCTGGAGCCTTAGACAAAGAGGACTAAACGGACAATCTTATCGGTCTTCGAGTTAGACATACCTTGGGCTGAAAGGCCGCCAGTGGATTCGGAGGAGCGAACGGCGTTGACGTCGCTCCAGGATTCGGCTGAGGTGGTATCAAAGGGGATATATTAGTGTACCCTGGTAACCCCAGCTGAAAAGAACAAGAGGAATTAATAACGAGCAATTATCACTAATGTTGAAACCGTCTAATGGTCTTAATAAGGAAACTCACAGTTTGCCTATAAAATGGCGAATCCAGCTTGGGAATTTTATCAAACTGGAAAAAAAAATGGAAACTGAAATTGTCATCTTGGAAGATGTAAAATTGCAGTAAAATTCACTAACGTCATAATTTATCGTATTAGCTGAAACATCTGCACATTATATTTTTACTTTCAGATCAACTCTCTGTCCGTAGCAGCTTACAGACATGTAACATATTACTAGAGAAAAACTGATTTTTTGCAAAATTCTGAATTGTTACCAAATAGTGCCGAATCGACAGAGATCAACTCTCTGTCCGTAGCAGCTAACGGACATGTAACATATTACTAGAGAAAAACTGATTTTTTTGCAAAATTCTGAATTGTTACCAAATAGTGCCGATCTATATAAAATTACCCCGCTACAAATTTAAACTATGACAGGGTTCCCCCAGAAATTTCATTTAACTTCCCTGACTTTTCCAGGTTTTACAAAAATTTCCCTGGCCAATGACAATGTGAAAAATTGACATTTTCCTAAATCGACACTAGAAAATATATTTTTAAATTTACTAACGACAATTTTGAAAATTAAAATATGCCTTTTTTTTAAATGTCAAAAACTTGCATGTACATTTTTTTAAATGGGATAATTTTGTATTCGAAAAATGTTAAAGATCTGTGCTAGGAAAAAGTGGGAAATTTTGCCATTTTGTCCTCGGAAAATGTGTAAAATTTTGCAAATTTCTACAAACAAAACGTGGAACATTTTGCAAATTTCTACAAAGAAAACGTGGAACAGTTTGCAAATCTGTACTGCGAAAATGTGGAACATTTTTGCAAATGGGCCTTAGCTAACCTTGTAGAAGTATTAATTTTGGATCGCCATGACTGCAATGAATTTCCCTGACATTTTCAAAATAAACCATTATTCCCTGACTTTTCCAGGTCATTTTCAAGTTCCCTGACTTTACCAGGTTTTCCAGGCCTATGGGGAACCCTGTATATAAACACGGACCCAGCCCTGTGTATAGCATCATCAATTGTGCAACTCACCAGATGAGGCGCTGTTGGAGGCACAAGTGACCCCCCTAGTGCAGGGGGCAGTAAATGGCTGTGTTGATGCAAATGCGTATGTTGGTGTTGATGTTGGTGCATCTCCGTCCTCATGTACGGAGGAGGAGGAATGCTCACCGACCGATCCTGAGATGCTAGGAACCTGTTGTCTAATTCGCGCCGTAAGAGATCAGTTTGATCTAAGAAACACAAACGGTAATCAACGTATGAATACATGGCTGAAAAAGCCTGAAAAACGACAGAAGACAGTCTGGGCGAGAACTTACTTCCAGGGGGCAACAGCAAGTCCGAGCCAAAAGGGTTGGGGTTGTTTCCTGGCAAGGGCAGTCCAGAAGAGCTAAGTTGTGCGGGTGGAGGGATAGGGGGTGCGAACATCCCGTGGTGGGGATGCAATGGTGAGGCCGAAGGGGGGAGGGAGAACGGGGACGTATGGTGACTGTTGTGGAGGGGCAGAGCAAAATTCTGTTGAGGGGAGGGCCCCGGAGGAGGGGGCGTCGGCCTCGGAGGAGGCGCCGGGGATATGTGGGCACCCGGATGACTTCCAAGCACGGGGTTGGCACTGATGTGAGAAAAAAAATGAACAGTGAGCAGTTGTAAATAGCAATGACAACGTGGAAAATACAGTATAAATGCAATATGTCCAGTGGTAGTTTTTGTTCTGATGGGAAATCATATATAAAAATCCGAAAAATGAAATATGGCAATACTAAAGCTGAAATTTGTGCAAAAATGATTTCATGTTGGAAATACTTTCTCGTCATCTTGATCTACCATCGTTACTTGAAGAAACTCACCTGGCCCAAGTGGAGGCCTTGGAGAAGGACAGACTAGGAAGGCTTGGAGTGAAGGCGATGCTGGTGAAGCCGGCGTTTGCACTGCTGTTGCTACTGCTGCTCGGAGTAATGCTGCTCCGGCTTAGGCTGCTCACGTTACTGCTACAAGAGAAAAATGGCCGAGGTAAATATTGGACACTCCACCAAACAGTTACATCAAGAGGTGAACAAAGATCGCCTCCCGAAGACGCTCTACCTCACCTGTAGCTCTGGCTATCCCTAGCGGTCGACGGACTGTGGTTCCGGGACGCCACCAGCGGCGTGGAGATGGTTGTGACGCTGGTGGTGACAGTTGTGGTGGATGTGGTGCTTGTAGTGTTGGTGGATACAGGCGGCGTGGGTGTGTGAAGCGGGACGGAGGAAACGGGCGTGAGGGTCCGTGGCTTGTCGCCGACCCTGGGACTGGTGGGCCTGGGCGATGGCGTAACCCGGGTACTGGAAGTGGTGACGGTGGTGGGCGTGCTTGGTACGGTGGTGACCAAGGGTGGCGTCGGAATGCGGGAGGGGGCCAAGGGGGAGCTGGGGAGAAGGGAGGGCGGGGCGGGGGAGGCTACTGTGACGGTGGTGATGGTGGTGGTGCTGGTGACGGGTGGGGCCGAAGCGGAGGGTGGGGTCGCGGCGAGGGGGAATGGAGGCGTAGCCAAACTGCACTCCCGAATGGCAATGTTTTCGTGGGGCGGACAATCCCGCGGGGTCACGGAACACTCGCGATGGGGCGCGCAATCCTGGCCGGACACGCCGAAGTCCTTGTTGGGAATACCAAAATCCTTGTTTTGCACAGCGAAATCCTTGTTTTGCACAGCGAAATCTTTGCTTTGCACAGCGAACTCCTTGTTTTGCACAACGAATTCCTTGTTTTGCACAGGGAATTCCTTGTTTTGCCCAGCGAATTCCTTGTTTTGCACAGCGAAATCCTTGTTTTGCACACCAAAATCCTTATTATGTCCAGCAAATTCCTTGTTTTGCACAACGTAATCTCGGTTAGGTCCACTGAATTCTTTGTTGGGAGCAAAATCCTTGTTGGGAGCTCCAAACTCCCTTTTAGGAACACCAAAATCCTTGTTGGGAGTGCCGAAATCTTTAAGGGGCACTCCGAACTCTCTTTTGGGAACGCAGAATTCCTTGTTGGGCGCGCAGAAGTCTTTGTTGGAACAACCGAATTCTTTACCGAAAGAAAACTCCTTGGTAGAAATACCAAAGTCCTTATTGGTATTGCAAAACTCTTTAGTAGGATTGCTGAATTCCTTACTGGTTTTGCAGAATTCTTTGCTGGGGTTGCTAAAATCCTTGTTGGGAGTGCAAAAATCCTTGTTAGGGTTGCAAAATTCTTTGTTGGGATTGCAAAAATCCTTGTTGGGGTTGCTGAAATCCTTGTTGGAATTGTTGAAATCCTTGTTGGGATTGCAAAAATCCTTGTTGGGGTTGCAGAAATCCTTGTTGGGGTTGCAGAAATCCTTGTTGGTGTTGCAGAAATCCTTGTTGGTGTTGCAGAAATCCTTGTTGGTGTTGCAAAATTCCTTGCTGGGGTTGGCAATCCCGAATTCTTTGAGGACGCTGAAGTCTTTGTGGACTCCGCAATCCCTGCCGGGGGTGCTCTCCTTGTTCGGCAGGTGGGAGTTGGGGGTGCTCTCCCGAATGTTCGTGACCGGCTCCCTGTTGGGGGCGCCGGGGAGGAACTCTCTGTTGAGGAGGCAATCTCTGTTGGGAGGGTGACAATCTCTCGGAAGGCAATCTCGGATGGGGATGCAAACCCGACCGGGGAGGTACTCCCTACTGGGAATGCATTCCCTGGGCTGGGGATAGGAGTGGGGGTGAGAGGGGATGGAGGGGTGAAGGGGGGCTGGCAGTGGCGACGGGCAGTCCGGCGTCCGAGGCCCGTTGGGCAGCAGGTGAGGAACTAGGTTGGTGAGCGCCGTTAGCGACGACGGCGCGTTGCTGCTCAGATTCGGCAGGGTGGTGTGGTTGGGAAGGGGGGAACAACTCCTACTGCTGTGAAGGAGATTGTTACTGTGGTTTGTGATTTCACCTGCAAATAGAAAAATAAACTTGTTGATTACATAAGCAATTTTTAATATGTTCTTTATCAATTTTTACATTGAAAATATTACCAGTAGTGAACCACAGACCTACAGAATATCATAACTTTAATTAAAACGGACAAAAACAAAATTAAATTAGGTGAATCACCTACAAACTTTCAACATTTGATTTTAACCAATCATCCATACATGTACTTTTAATTGTTAACACGGTTGCTTTCGTCTGAGGTTTGTTTGCCTTAATACCTGCAGTCATCACCTCAATGACTGCCTCGTGATCAAGAGAATGTTGAGTTATTGATGCTTTCAGGGATTTGTGCACGTATGTTTAGTGACTGCTACTTTTGATGCAAAATACATATCCAGAATGTATATTTATCCAAAATATTGCTGAGACAATGAACAACCTGTACAAATTCACAGCTTTCAATAAAACAAGGAATTTTCCCAAACCGTATATTAAACCACCCAGTTTTAAAGGCAAAATTGAGCTCTTCCTCCAAATACAGGGGCAGTAATTAATGTGTTTAATAGCTGATGCGCAGGCTAAACTAAAGAAATCAGCACATTTGCCTATAAACTGATTAGAAAGAAAATAAAACCAATGCAATAAATTTATCGTCTAGAACTGATGACAGTTTAAGCAAAAGTTGACATCCGGACGTCCGCTTACCTTGAACCCCTCCCCCCCTTCCCCCCTGTCCGGCTGTGTCCCATTTTCACAAATATCCCCCCCTCCCCCCCCCTTGGCCGGACGTCCTTTATGGATGGCCCCTTAGTCACCAAATCCTGAAATAAATTATAGTTTGAATTTTACGCATTGTACTAGGGGGTCAAACTGGCAAAGAAGGAAGTGATACTCGAAAATCCATCAAACAAAAAATAATAGACCTAAAACATCACCAAATCGTACAAAAACCGAAGTTAAAACCCGATCAAAATCAAAGATCAGAAAACATGTTCTACACTGATGAACGCTACATCATGGATTTAAATTTGCAAAAGCCGTCGTTTCACGAAGGAGCAAGACGGGTTGAGGCGTCTATCATCGAAAAAAAGGACAAGATGACCTTAATTGAATGAGCCGCAATTTCTTGACATCGATTTATGATGGAGGGAAGCACCCTCTGACGTGCGTCAGAAACGCGCGTCATTCAATTCAATTTCAATTCAACTCAGTATCAGTAATGATACTGATATGTACATCTCACTAGGTGAGGTTACAAAGTCTGTGCAGCATCTTCAGAACCGTAAAGCAGTGGGAGAGGATTGCCACCTGACTGGAGTGATACCAGAGTCTCAATTATTTTTAAGGGAAAGGGGAAGGACAGAGAAGATCGCGGCAGCTACAAGCCTGTGGCCTTTAGTAGCTGTGTTTATAAGCTGTATGCAGGCCTCTTACAAGATAGGTACTCACGCAGCTGATGGAGGTCGCTAAGTGGAAAGGCAAGCCCATGCTGGTTTAATTTTTGGACATGAAGGGTGCATTCGATAACGTGGACCGCTTTGTACGTGCTTCCAATTGTTCTCATTATATGTTTCAATTAAATGTTATTAACAAACGTGTCCCATCATTAATGTTAGGCACTGTACTGACTGCAGGGTAAAAAATTAAACTGACTTGAATTTAACAAAGCCCATGCAAGATGAAAAGTAACAAATGCACTGAATACAACAGTTTCTACCGGTAGTAGTTTATTTAAGATTCCATTCACACGAGTGATAAAAATTAAATGTTTTTTTTTACTTCATTAGGAAACATTCTAGTCTAAGAAGATTGGCTAATTTCACTTAGTAATGTTAAGTCATCAAAACTACACTACATACTTTACGAAATATTTCAAGTTTTGTAAAGTGTTGCTTTCACTTATGTTGCATTTAATTTAAGTAGGATTTTTTTCAGTTCTTAGTTATTTTTTTAAATAATTTAAGCAAATTGTTTAGTCAATTCTCATTGTATGTGTTAATTAAATGTTATTATAGACAAACATGTTTAAAAAAAATTTTTTTTCGCTAATTTCTAAAATTTTACTCGCGTCCCATCATTAATGTTAAGCACAGTACTGACTGCAGGGTAAAGCATTGAGCTGATTTGAATTTAACAAAGCCCATGCAAGATGAAAAGAAGCAAATGCACAGAATATAACAGTTTTTACGGTAGTAGTTTATTTAAGATTTCATTCACACAAGTGATCAAAATTAAACCTTATACTCATAGATTCAATTAAAAATGAAAATAATAACAATACAATAGTAATTAAGTTAACTAAGCGACGTAGCTGTATTCATCTTTAGATTTACGTTCTATGTACTCCTTTTCGATCAGGGTCTCGATGCAATTTTTTATCATTGGGATGCTAGGAGCAAACCTTGCTTTTGACTGGTTTATCACCTGTTAAGAAAAAAATTAAAATCGATCAGATTTGGAAGATTTGTAAAAAAAATACAAAACCGTGTTATAGTAGTATATGAAATAACACTTTTCATATTATATTAAAACAGTGCAATTATTAAGAATATAATTGATGTGCAACTATACCTCTTCAATGAGGGCGTTGTGGCGCAAAAATTTCCGTGACTTCATTACCCTAACAATCGCTGCTTGAAGATACATTCTGCGGTCTCCTTCTACCGTAACTCTCGTCTG
>JAQGBX010004903.1:0-14538 GCA_034698745.1 Megaphyllum sjaelandicum | reverse complement strand
AACCACAATCGAAGATAGCCGACCCAGGAATCGAACCTGAGTCTACCGAATGCAAGACGAGGATGCCAACCTCTAAGACACCTTGCTCGGTGTCATTCAATTAAAAATACGTATATCATTAACTTTTAGCAATAAAAGCGTGTTGCCGCATAACATCGAAACACGATGATGCAAGTGTGGAAATCGTACATACGAAACCAACTCATTGCAGACAATTGTTAGACTCTTACCTGCAGCAATTTCAAGTTATAAAACATCAACATTGTTGTCTGGGCGAGACAACAGCACAATGACTTATTATTTACATCATTCCTTCCAGAAATATTGTCAGACCCACCCAAAAAAAACCTAACCTGAACTTGAGTTTCTAATTTTCTGAAATCACTTATGCATCAATTTTCTTAACAACCATGGGTTCACGTATTGAACTCTAGTCTCAATTGCTAATCAGTTTGCAGCGAATGTATCATCACGAAATTATCTTCACCGATTTAAATAACATTATCTCGTTCGTTTCCGTACACCTGGCTTGTCTCTTTAATTCTAACATACAGTATAGGAATAATTCAGGCCACAAGGTTGCCTGGAGGAATATTCCATAACATCAATAAATGCATAGTATGCACATTCAGTCTTGTGCAGTGTAGGCTAGGTAATAGTTTTATGAGTAAACTTTCAGGTAAATGTTGTTTGCGCCAACTCTTGCTTACACAATCCAGTGTGTGCTGCACATTAATTTGCACCAACCTTTCCATGAAAGGTGTGGTCAGGTACTGAGGTACGTTCATCAAGATAATTACTACTTCTATTAAGTCATTTCAATTAAATGACACATGTCATGCACACCACCGCTTTGTGAATTTAAAATTAAAAGGATTATTTGCAGCCAATGACACTGCTCCGAAGAAATTTATGACTAACGAATCAGTATGTAGGCTTAGTTCAAAATGTTACATAACAGTAGCATATGATTCAATAGGCTCCAACCAAAGTTAAATTCCCATCGGATTAAAGTTACTAAATCATTAATCTGCCGTAGTTTTCATGGCAAACATATAGAACATTACTACTGCTGTTCAGAACCCCGTTTATTTTACTAATGAATTAACTATTAATGCTTAGAAATTAATCAAAACGCTCACAATTAAATTAGTCGGGTACACCTGGCACACCTGCTACCCTCCACCTGGCGGACTTTTAATTTCACATATCGCTTACTGCATTTTTAAAAGTAGCGCAAGTCGCAATAACTCACAGGAACAATCTCTTAGTAAACTTTCTTTGGATTTGATAGTCCATTTTAGTGAAAAACAAGTATTTTGATAAGAAAATATCTTCCAAATTGTCAACGCCTCACATGCTATCATAATTTTAAAATATTTCAAACGGACCGTGTTTACATTCGCTTATCTCGGGCAAACCAACGATATAAATTATCAACAGTAGGACAAAGGAAAGTTCAAAGGTTTATACTTACATATCGATAACTTTTCCGCGACCAAAATATAATATCAAGATGTAAAACGAAACAAAAATGCAGTCATAATTCCGACTGACTAACGTTCGAAGCACGCCTACCTCCGACACACCCGTGCGCGTCTACCTGTTTTCGATTTGTACTTCTACCTAGGGAAGGGTCACGATCCGCCACAGATGGCAGCATAAGACAAGGCCTTGATCAAGGTTAAATCCTTGGTACTTATAGGGGCCATCCACAAATTCATACGGAAAACAAAGTAAACTAAACCATGTAATTAAAACACATACCATATACATGTAGGCCTACTTTAGTTTATAATAAATTCATTGTTTTTCCCAGCAGTTGAAGTCAAATATTTCACTACATTAGTTGCACCTTAGTAGCCTACTGTAAAAATTAGCTGATGATATGAAACGTCCAAAATGGAGCGCATGCAGTCTCCCCTTTATTTATTGAGACAGCTATAGCCTATAGTGGCAAGCTAATGCATTAGAACATATTTTTCTTCAACTAACCATGCTTCATACAGTAAAATGTAAACAAAGTCCCCTGCACAGTCAAAGAAAATGTCATCTGGAATTATGACATTTGCATATTTGGACTTCAGCCACTTTTTAATCATTGCACCTAGCAGCAGCATTGGCATACATGTACAGTATATTCCATGGATTGTCATTTCGATAAGTTGGTTACAAAAGTTTAAAAAAATTACGGAAATCTTAAACCAAGGTCAATAGCATCAAAAAACGTTATAAGTATTAAAAAATGTAGTCAGAAAATCTTTCTGGCAAATTTTAATATGCAAAAAAATTTTATTTCAGTTTCATCATGCAAAACTCCATGCTTTTCATCATGGAATAAACAATTTAAATACATCAGATACATTAAAAATATTTAACAATAAAATTACACCGCAAACAACCTGTTTCCCAGGCTTTCTGCCATATTTAAATAACCATTATTTAGAAACAAATAAAGATGATAATGGTGTTAGAACTTCTGATAGATGTCTTTGAAACTATATGTAAAAATATTGTACAACTTTTTAACAATAAGTAGGGAAATAGTTTTGTCTGAAAATGAATCGCCATTATGATACACCTATGTAGAATTTGGAAACTTATCTTAATTATTAATCATGGTTATCAAATTATTCAGATACCTGTCCAAATATCCCATGTCCATAGCCCTCAACTTGAAATAAAATTCTTGATAATATCAATAAACATAATACCGGTCAGTAAGCAAAATCATTGGCATACACAATAATGTATTTACAATATCTTGAGTTTCACATTGGCAGCTCCTGCTGGTTGTTCCATTTTCATCCCCAATAATCCCATACGATGAATGCCTATGATTACACAATGTACTTCTTATCCAGTTTGTGAGTCAGATAAAAATCATTTAAGATTTTAATGATATTGTCCATTGCTTTTATAAAGCGCCTGGCGTCATCTTTGATTTGTTCTTCGTACAACGGATTGTGAATGTCTTCAGGATTTAATGCCAATTTCAAAAGAACTTCATGTCTGCTAGGGACGGTGTGAGTAGCTGCCTGTAAGAAATACATCACAAGGGAAATATATTTGACTTAACATCAAATGCAATAAATTAAATGACCACATGTTTATAAACGAATTCATACCGAAATGACACTGCGTACAATCCATCCATGATATTGCTTCAAGGTCCTATTGTACGCATTAAGAGCACAGTTTTTCAAGTCGGGGTTCCCCTTTGAAAATTCCAATAAGAACTCATACACAAATTCCAGACCCCTATTTCGAAGAAATAAAATTGATAAAACATGAAGCACAGTTATTAAGCTTGTATAGTTTGTTAGAATATTAGTTTCACAACAGCACGCATTTGGCAAATACATGCTTTAAAACATATCTTCAGTTATATTACTGAAAAAGATGAATTTCATGAAAAAGTAATATCTTAGATTTTTCTAATGCTTTAAAAATTGGAAATTACTGCGGTCAAATATTAAAATTATATTATAATAGAGTTTAGTCAGATTTATGCCAAGAATTGGAGAAAGAAAAATTAAGAAATTCACTTTACGAACTTTTAAAAAACGTTAAGGAAGATGCCTCAGTTTTGATACACTATCATAAACAGGCAGTTTTACTTTTATCTCTGACTTAAGTCAGTCACATATTAGAACACACGGCCTTACGCATCTTGCGATAAACAACGGTGGTTTTTCACATCCTGTTTGTACACAAAAGTTACAGATTTGAATAAACATACTTTTATCTTTGCATACAGTACTCTAAATCTAATGATATCTTAATATTCTAAAATTAATGCTTTTATGTACTGGCAATAATAAGTCATAAAAAATGGGTTTTTAAAATTAATAAAAAAGCAAGCCAACCTCTTTAACCACATTAGTGCATCTGTGGCAGAATTTCGAACTGTGGTGGTGTTACTTTCCATTTCATATCGAACAATGTCTTGCAGCACCGCAAACTTTTTGGGGTTGACATTATATTTTTCTGTGATTTTCTGCAAAGAATAAGAGAACAATTAAAAATATTATTCAAAAATAATCACAAATATTCTGATAAGAAAATGAAATATGTGAAATGGCATCTACCCTGAGGTTTCCCATAACGTCAATTCTCATAGGAGCAAAGATTGGTGAACCAAACATTTCTAGAAAAACGCAAAGCATTTCTAACATTGTCCCGCTCATTGTTGAAAACAAGATTTTGTAACATTCATACCAAAAATGGTGATAACAATAGCACAGGAGTCCAGAAAATGTTTTGTCGGAATTCCTTCGCCCTCCGTAATTTGAAGATTCAAAAAGCTAAAGGAATATAAACAATTATGTTAAATTTATTCATATTTCACAGACATTAACAGTTTTATTTTATTTTAATCTATCTTACTTTTAGAATAACAAATCAAAATAATGTTAAACTGATCAATAAATCACCTTATTTTTAGATTAGAAAAGAACGTGTTCATTTTCACAACATCTTCCACATTCTCTTTCACTTCTGGCATCAGATCATCTTTTTTGGTGTCCTGATTATTGTTTTCATTGTCACTGGTGTCAGCCCACATTTCATCTTCTTCTGGGTCTTCAGCTGAAGCAATTGAAGTCCTGAAAATCAATGTTAAAAAAGATGGTTTGATACAAATTTCAGTTTTTAATTTTTTTTAATTTACCAACTACAAGTATGTGTTATAATTAATGGCTGTTCATGACGAATATTACATTTGAACGTCCCATGATTTTTGTGTGTGGTTTGGAAATAGGTTTGTGAGCTGCAATTTTGATTATATTATATTATTACTGTCAGCCACGACTGAACGGATAATAATAATAAAAATAAATCTCGATTCAACATTTAAATGTTTACCTCCTTTCAACGTGCAGACAGCTGGAAGATGGCCCATCCACCGCAGAATCTGAAGCATCATACGGAGACAAAGTACTAATAATCATCATGGAACTGTCATCTTCAAATAATCTTGGAGATGCCAAATAATCATGTCCAAATCTGTCATCATCTGGAGGATGAGAGCCAATAGTTTTGGAATGTACATCCGGAACCTCAGGCCTGAATGCAAATCAAATGAGATTAGCATAATACAGAAAAATTACACAATTCTCACTAATTTAACCGATCATTGGCCCATGTCACCAAGTTCTGTTAAGTATAATAAAAAAAATAAAGCAAAACAATTTTTCTCCATTAAATCAAACAGTGAAGCTTGGTGCAATCGGCCATGATCCTGTTTAAAATAGAATGGTGCAGAATTTCGTTTGTATGATATATTAATTTATCAGTGTACCCAGTTACTGGCAGATTAGTTCAGTATGGAGCTACATGATTGGTAAACACAATAAGTTTTAAACAATCCAATGAAACGGTAATCTGCACCATCCCATTTTTTACATGCAGCATCTAATAAAATCGAATAAAAAGATACCTTAACTAGGATGCCAGCACCATTTCCGATTATTACCTGCATGCCCAAATATTAGACGAAACTAAAAAGTAGCCTAGGTTAAAACTCCTATCATGCAAAATAGCCCATCACCCAATAACCCAGCCATTACAGCATAAATATATAACGCAATTATTACCATGGTAAGTATAATTATAAATAAGAAACCATTTATTTGCACAACGGTGTATATCCAAAATAGTATCACATTTTTTAAAATATATTTCATATGCTTAAACAATTCATAATGTTAACTGCGCTGAGACTTCCATCTGCAATTCAGAATGGGAGTTTGGACAAGACGATACTCACTTATTGGAAATAATAGAAATAAAGTAAAATTTACTTGGTGCTTTAAGAGCAAGGGCATAATCAAAGCAAATCGCCACTTTCATATTTGTTTTAGTTGATTCAAATTTCTTTCAAATAATAGCAATTAAATCATTTAAAAACAAGGTTCTTTGCAAAAAGCAATTCCTCATTATACGGATTTCTACTAAAAAGTATGTTTATCACTTTAAACATTGCAAAATTAAAACTACTGCTATCAAAGTGCATAAAACAGTTGTTAAAAACAACGCTGAGCAGTGCTAATTTCAACTTTGTTACTATGACTGGATGTTAATCTCTAAATCTCACCACAAATGATCAATACAGTAGATTGCTATTTGCATAAACAAAGTTCCATAAAGGCAACAGAGTATTTCTGGAACTTATACACTGGTTACACCTGAATAAATCGTTCTTGCAACTATTTATGGCATGACACCATCAGCAGAAAACAAGACATAATAGCATGAAAAAAATTTCGTGGATTTTAGTTCAGACTAAAAAATGTGTACCCTGTTTGGTAAATTGACAAATAGGTGATAACGGAACAGCCAGATATTGTCAAATAGAAAAGCATAAAACAATTGCGAACGCAGAAGTATGTTGGTAATGAAACCGACCTTCATACAACCTACACAACAAACTTACTTTAAAAGATTCTTTTGTGACTGAATTAAACACCACTTATTATGGCACAAGCAACAAAAGATACAGAGGATACAACAGGGTTTAACTTATGCCATATTTTTGTTTGCATTTAGAGACTTTTTGCATTTATTACTAAATCAGTGAAATTGAGAACTTATGATTTTCATTGATTTAGTAGTAGAAACAAACTCCAAAATGAAATGTAGAGAAGGATGTAGAGAATGCATTGAATAACTTATAAAACGTATTACCAAATGGTAGAGAATTAAATTAAAGCAGAGTTCCTTTAACAAGAAATTTTGACTAGTTTTCATCCAATCACAGGGTACATACCTAGAGGAACGACAATAGCTGAACATAATATAAAGCCTATACATGTATTGCATATTAATTATAACATTAATTCCGTCGACCAGCAGACGAATTTGTTACAATTTCCCACAATTTGCTATTAGACACTTTCAGATAATACACTGTCTTGGAATTTTGGAAAACATACTGATAATTTTGAATGTCCTTGCAGCCATTACTTTTCTTACAGTAGGCTGAAATTATACAGTGGACAGGCTAAATACTTTGCGGTCTAACAGGGAGAAAAAACACCATTGCAGTATTGCATGGCCCAAATGGGCCAACATATGGAAATGTCCATTAAAACTACTGTATAATGCTGTAAACATATACTGTAGATGTGTGTACTTGGTTTTAAATTATATTTCGAATTTTTGAATTTTTTTTTTTCATTTTTAAAAATACCCCGATAATCGGGAACCTAATGGTTATGCCATCTATGTGTGAAAAACAACATGTTCCAATGAGGAAAAACTTCATTTTTAACAAGCAATTGCAAAAAAAAAAGCATTGAATCTTTGTTGATATTTTCTTTGGCAAGCAATCCCCATTTTAAAGACAACCACAAGAAAAGTAAAGCAAACTAAAATCATTAGGACTGGTTTGCAAACTGAAGAAATACATGCCATTGTTTAAAAAAACCATATATTGCACTAAATTCTCTTTTATTTATTTTAGGGTTTGTTCACGTCTGAACTTAATAAATCTTCCAGTATTTAATTTGAAGTATAAAATTGTTAATTGGTATAAAAATAATACTCATTAACTCATTAACTTTTCTCACATTTGTCTTTATGGTGAAGATAGCATCAATACCACAATTGCTAACATTTCTGACGATAGTGAAAATGTAAAATAATTGGACCACCAGGAAATTCATAAAAAATATCAGTTTCCTGAAGGGCGAGTCACTCTACATCCATCAATAAAAATCGACCCCTTTAAAACACAAAATTTGATAAATTGAATACACAATATGCACAAGTTGTGCTGTTTCAAATGTTTTAGGGGGCTTTATAACACAGAAACTAATTGCTTCGTCATCAACGCATCAATAGAAAGATTAGATGAATACTACACTGCACAGACTTGCAATCTTGAAATGGGAACCTTCCTGACCTTCATCAGAGACTGCTATAAATGAATTAAGTCAAAGCAGTTTCATTAACCTTTGAAAAAAGAAATCCTCTCAAATTGGAACACAGACGACCATGCAAGACACAAATCAGGCTTTAAAATAATAAAAGACAACTAAGATGACGATCAGAAAATAGTACTGATGCGATACATTCCCCCTCCCAAGTAACTCAGCTGATGTCTATACCTCAATCACCAGGCAGTATAATGAGCTTGAAGAAGACTTCCATAAAGTAGGCTCATTGTCTTGCAATTGTTAGCAGCTGACTAAAATATTAAAATATTCACTAAGCTTTTACCACTTTATTCATAATGTGCATGTGTTGGAATTAAGACGAAAACTATGTGATGTATTTATTAGGGATTTGGTGCCACTTGTGCGATAATAATCTACGGAGCATGACTTGTATCGAAGAACAAAGAAAAAAACGGGTAAAGTGAAGCAAAACATGACGTAAATTGTGAATTTTATAAACGTCCAACAGTTTAACATGGAAATCAGCCAAAGAAATAGTCACCACCGCATGCAAGACCAACAAAACCATGCAACGACACAATTAAATGGTCAGGATCACAGAAACAACATCATCAAAAAATGATCAAACAATTTAAAAGTTTTGTGAATTAAGATAGAAATGATAATCATTTTTTATGAAAGACGAGCACTATGATTTCTTGGATTATTTAAGTAATTTTTCAAAACTTACCTATCGACAGAAGTGGAACGATTAATCTGTGTATGTTTCACCTATAAAAATAAGCATTTTTTTAGAAAAAATTATGTACTTGAACAAATAAATGTAACAACAACAAAAAGCAAGGGAGCAAAATATGTTTTTTTTTAAAATTTAGGTTTGGATTCAGTGTAAATCTTTTCCTGCTTCTTAAATATCCAGGATATTTTACTTTGAGTGTACTAATCAGTACCCTAAGGATAGTCTGCATAAATTACTTTTAAAAGAGTGCTGATGCTGGAATTGATATCATTAAAAAACTATATTTTGTATTGATATAGGGGTGAGTAAATATTACAAATTTGTAATTATATAACTTTTCATTACAAAATGAGAATATATTAGTAAATTTATCACCACTGGCTTCACGTAAGATCCTCTATTTCATTGTAGTCATTTATATAAAATCTTTCAAAACTTGTTTTTCAAAGAGTCCCGGAAAAAAACGACAAGTACAATTGCAAAGGAATTTGGGAGGACAAAAAAGTAGCAAACCACCATCATTGACACACCTAATGCAAATCAACTATTTTAAAATTCATTACAGCATTTTCCAGCCAAATTTTACCCATAAAATTGGTGTACCAGGCATTTCCAAGACTCAAATCAAATATATGATATTTATAGTAAAAATTCAAATTCAACTAATCCATGGTACATGTACATGCAATTAAGGCACAAACGAGACACGATCGAGCAGCAACACATGTTACCTTTTTTAAGGAATTGGGTGCCAGAGATGGGGGCAGAGCAGAGTCGGTTATAAGCTGATGTGGAAGCTCAAAAGGGAAGTTGGCATTAGCAAGTTTCATGCAATCTTCCAGTGTTTTAATGAATGTATCACACGTAGCACCAAGGAGACTTGTGGCTTCAGTCAATGTCTGCGAACAGGCAAACATAGCAACCAGTCAGTTTCATTCCATTTAGTTTGCTATTGCTATATATCTTCTGCATATATGCTTTAAAAACAGCTTGTATTAAATATTATCCTGTACTAACATTATGGAAAAATAAAGTCCAAAAAATTATCTATGAAACATTAGAGATGTAGAAGTTTTAGTATCACCATTAAATTTACAAGAAGTGTAAAAAAAAATTACAAGTGTAAAAAAATCCCGAGTGAAATCATGCCAATACATTGAAATGTCTCTATTGCTATGGTGTGGATGTCACATAGTTCAGTATTATTAGTAAAAACACACACAGACCTACAATTTTTAGTTGTGCCAAAAACACAGTAACTTACATCAAAAAAGGGATAAAACATTGCTTTAAAATCTCGAACAGTCTTTGAGTTGCAATTTTTACTACGCCTTAAAATCGATTTGCTAACTTTGCCAATTGTTTGTGTTTTGCAAATGTTACTTCACAAGGCTTGTGCTCTGGAGATGAAGTCGTCATAATTTAAATTTATTAATCCCGTTCATACCAATAAACAGAAAGAATAAGTAGTACCAACACCAAAAAGCAATAAAAACTTGCACTATAAATGCCACCCATATGAAGTTATAAGCTGTCAAACATTCTAGGAGAACTACATGCATGCTTGATTCGGTACATGGCAATTTCATCAACGTAACTTTCAACTTGAATGCAAGAGAGATAAAATATTTACAAGAAAGTTGTTAAAAGACTTATGGACTTTGCGAAAAACTACATTTTATTTCACTAAAAACGTGTTCTGCATGATAGAGCATGAGAAGTTTCTTAAATTACTTTACTCTGTCCTGCAGAACACAAAGTGAATTAGTTGTAAAAAGATTTAGTAATTTAAGTAACTTTACTTGGGGAGTAATCTTTAAGACCAGCAGTTAATAAAATAATGGAAAAACCGTTTAGACCATTCAGTTTGTGAAAAAACCAAACTATTTATTACGCACCTCAGGATTTGGTGGCTGTTCATTTCCTGCAGATTTGACAGTGTGCACCTGCTGCATGAGAAGATCGCAGTAAAGTCGAAGTTCAGATTTCTTGGTTTTGAGCATGTCTGGACTTGTGCTGCCTGTAAAATAAGACAAAGACATCCTTGATAGAAAACAACACTAAATTTACGTTTCTCTGCTGATCTGTTCCTGCTTTTATCACTTGAGCATGCAAACTAATCCTGCTCCAGAAATCAAAGCCCTTAGGCGTTATTCTGTCAAGTATTTGATAATGTTTTGTTTTTACTCAATCTGTTTTTACAGATTAATTTATTATCCAATTTTTCATAACATTCGATCTGCACATTTTTTGCTTGTTTTTAAATTTGTCTAAGGAAATCGCAGAATTTCCTTAGACAAATCGAGAACTAGTCGAGAACCATTATCTCGACAACAATTCATAGATAGCGAAAATAAACGAGGATTTTTGTAATGCGAA
The DNA here is from genome assembly GCA_034698745.1 of Megaphyllum sjaelandicum. Taxonomy (NCBI): domain Eukaryota; kingdom Metazoa; phylum Arthropoda; class Diplopoda; order Julida; family Julidae; genus Megaphyllum; species Megaphyllum sjaelandicum. Next base: position 3,519 of record JAQGBX010004903.1, on the reverse strand, counting down.
GCTTTTCCTGAAGTAAAAATTAAGTAATATTACCAAGAATAACAAATGGGCAAATGAATGTGTATTATAACAAGATTTTAAGTAGTTTCACTTGAAACATGACAACTAATATGTTGTATTATTCGGGCAAAATATTAACTGTCACTGCCGATGTGTTCTTTTGCCATGGAAGTAATGTACCCGCTATACTGGGGTAATACTGTATGTATGCCAAGGGAAAAATCATTTCTTCATAGAATATATTATATTTTTATTCAGTCAGATGCTCGACTTCATTTGCCAAGCAGTCATACATGTATATTGTACAAAATAAAACTGCTAAACGCCCCCTTTCGGCTTATCAAGAGGTACATGTAGGCTTGTATTTCAAAATCAAACAAGTTAGCATGCATCATTTTGCATTAGAAAATTACGTAAATGCTTAAAATAATCGAGAGATAGGTCACAATTGACTAGAATGGATTAACCCTTACTTGTTTCTTTCTTTTGTCGGGCGCTTAGACTGGCCTTAGCGCTACCCAAAGCAACGAGCCACTGCTGCCTTTCTTGTGGAGTTGCCGCTTTCAAGTAAAAGTGCTGCTCCGTAGGAATTACCAGATCCAACCTTGTATTATCCACAGAATTAACTGCAAAATCGAAAATGCTTATAGGCAAAAAATAGCGCCATAAATATTCTTCACAATGGCAAATGCTCCACGCGTTTGATCTGGTATTGCTCAAGACAATACCAGCAAAAACCCTGAGAGAGAACGTTGAAAAACCTTGTGAACTGCACGAGCAATGGGGAAATCCAACCTGAACGTATGAGCGCACAGGTTGGAAGACTAGGTTGAGGATACTAGAAAAATGAGCCAAGGACGAGTTGAAACTCAAAGCCGTTAAAATATGGAAGAGATGTCCACAAACATAATATTAGTGTGCAACCAAGAACAAAGCTCACTTTAATTAAAATATATTCATAACTTACCTTGTGGATCATAATTAATATTAGTCCAAAATTTGAACAGTCGAAATAAATAGGCCTACAGTTAGAAAAACTCTCCTATTGAGCTGCTGTATGTGTAGAATGAATTCAGATGATTCGTACATTTATATGGCACAAGGACAACAAATGAAAGTAAAATCGCGTGCCTACGGCCATCATAAAAACAGCAATTTATGGTAATCACGGATTGAAAGTAGTCAAAAAATCTTAAAACAACAGTAAATCGTCGGTATATCCTGAGTTTCTATTAGATAAATTTCTATTCAAACATTAGCCTCAATTCACTGTACAAATGAATGGAATTAATTCTGTAAAGCTAAAAATGCCTATAAAAATTTCTTAAAAACCTCATGCTAATAACCATTTATAGGGCAATAAATACGTTGCTGCAAAATGAGGAAACGGTTAGCAGTCATGCCTACTGACTTGTAACCATTTTACCAAATTCGAGTACACTATATAAACTCTGCTGAAAAGGAAAACGACCTGATTTGCACTGACAGTTTACAAGCATATAAAATGAAATAGTTATAATTTTAATCACGTGGATAAATTCCCCTTTTTCTAGCTGCAGCATGGATATAGTACAGCTTTTTATCATGTCAAGAAAGCTAAATATAGAATAGTATCTAGAGGTAATGAAAACATTTTTGTTAAAATGAACTGTACCACGATGTACATATGTATCTTTTAATTTAGTACTTGTACTTCTACATCGCAATTTTCTTTTCATGGGATTAACCCAATTTTTTAATGCTATATGAGTATCTGATTTTATGTTGACTGTATGTTTTAATAGGCAATTCAAATTCTCACTCAAAATTATAATAACACTACATATTTTTGAAATGCAACATCAATCAGGTAACTGCAGCCATTCTAAACTAAAAAAGTAAGAAATGACTATGTTCGTCCATGCAAAATGATTCCCTTGTCCAGTTCTCCTGTTTATTTTATTTTTTAACTCAACGTTGTAAAAGTAGGCCCTAACGTTTGTTAATAATATGGGTACTCAGATAGAAGCCTTGCAAATCGCACTTTGGCTGTAATGAAGTCACTTGTACAAGTCTGAGTACAGAACCTCTCCCTAATACAAAAATATTGTAAAATTATGTTATTTACAAATCATTAAATTTTGAATCATTTAAGCTGTAAAGAGTTAATAAGTTTCCAAAATTTCATAAATGAATCATAAGTAGGCTACATACATTTTTAGAGACTAGCATGGCCACTTATTTTATGAAGAGTGTTGAACCTATAAAATGGAAATGTCAACTGTCATGGCCATGCACAGTGCCATAAACAGTTGTCCTTCTGAGAAACGTTTGGCAATTTAATAGATAAATAGCCAAAACAATTTAAAAAAAAACTACAATAGAGCTTTGGAGGAAAACATGCATGGTTCCTGCTAAAAGAAACTAGCTAACATCAAATGAAATGGACAGCTGAATAAATACGATTTATGGGATAACATTTGAATGAAAATGTTGGCAAATTAATCATGCAGGGAATTTTGGAGAACAGCTACTGCGCAGTCCAAAAACCCACCTTATTGGAAAATAAGAAATGAGCAGTGCGTGAACGGTTAAATATCTGAACATGCTAATTGCAAGACAAACCACGATCATTTACTGACATTTAAGCATGAATCCCCAAAGCAATTAAGTTTAAATTTGGTAAACAGTAGCCTACAGCAAAAGTAGTACATGCAAATTACATTGCCATCACATTGCATTTGCACGAAAAGGTCGTTGCAAAATTGGGAAAAAATTACAAAAAAAACAATGCGATGCACTTTGAAAACAGGTAACAACGTGCGCCTGATTCATGAATTATTTCTTTCACGGACAGTGAATTTTGCTAGAGGCTATATAAAGAAAACTGGAAAGGAGGAAAGTTCTCAATAGGTGGGTGACTGGACCACGATTCCACTGCCCTAAATAACTGCAAGAAAGTACTTATGTGTGCTGTTGGCCGTTACGTTGACCAATTTAAGAGGTAGACCCATTTAACCAGCGTTGCATTGTAGGCTATTTCCCATGTAAAACAAATCACTGACCTCTCTATAGAAAGATAATCGTGAGGAGCATAGCATTGCTTTAAATATTAAAATTTGCACAATTCTAAATTCAGGTCTGCCGAGTGTTATTCCAACTATAAGGTCAATAACTTTCATCCAGTTTTTAAAAAGATCTTAAATTCTACCCCCATTTCAGTAATTTCAAACCACAATTTGAATTTATAACTACTGCAGTTTTAACAACTTCAAGATTTATTTTTCTCAGAGATATATTGTAACTTCTAACACTTTTTTATCAAAATATATCAGTTTTCCACGGAACGAATCATTTTGCTTAATACCAGCTAGTGCTTCCACTTTCCCAATTAAATTAAGTCGTGAAACCCTTTTTTATATTATACCCTTTAAATGTTTTACCGCAGTGCATAAAATGATGTGCTATTCTATTCTATTCTATTCTTTACTCTGCAGTCAGTACATAGTACCATGTGGCAGAGGGGATCATCATTCAATT
>JAQGBX010004902.1:0-14540 GCA_034698745.1 Megaphyllum sjaelandicum | reverse complement strand
CTTGATATTTTTTCAGTTTCTTTGTTGTTTTTATTTTAAAAAATCATTGGGACCAATGTTAGACCAGTAAAAATTTTCGCAATTACACTTTATGGAGGTTTTTTGATTTTATACATGGCTCCCTATGGCGGGACCAGCATATTTTTTTTGATTTTAGATAGGATTTGATTTTACACAGGTTGATTTTAGACAGGTTCTACTGTATATGCAAAAGAGCTCATATACTTTGTGCTTGACTTACTAACCGAACAAAAGCATTTGATCTTGGCTGGACATGCATGCAACTGACCACTGAGTGGACTTTTCGAAAGCCAGCGATGACCGATCGGGGAAAGCCATTGAGACCTTGCTGGATTTAATGGCTTTCAGGTATTCGTCTCGGCTGCAGTGGTCAAGAGTGGACGACGCTTGACCTTTGGCGAATCAAAGGTCAATGGAGAAAAATGAAGCGTGAAAGTGTCGCGACTTAAAACTAGTCGAGCGCGAATAGTGGACACTATTTTAAAACCATTGGCCGAGTGGTCAAACCTACAGGGTGCCAGGATGGAGAGTGACCATGGAATATCCGTGAAAAAAAGCCTTTGCTCGTATAGGGTCAAAATTTGAATGAAAAGTTTATTTGCTGCTTTTTGAATTTAATGTTGAAATAAAAAAAGGTTGTGGTCAATATCCATCATCAAGTGGTCAGTCCAGAATCAATCAAGAAATTCACAAACACACGACCATATACTTTTATAATTACAGACTACATGTATAAGTGTAGTGTAAATGTTCATTATTTTAATTTAATTCATACATTCTTTGAATAGTGGCCACCTGTGTACAGTGACCAACATAGCATTTTTTTGGCACTCTAAGCAGGTTTTACTGTATTTTGTTTTGCACTTCTGAAGGTTTCACTAAAAGTTCAATTAATGATTATTTTTTTTCACTTATCTGGTTTTGACTTTAACACGCAAAACATATATAGTACAAAAGTTCTGTAGGGTCATGAGCTTCTTGTTTCTCTTAAAACCCAAATGTTAAGGGCATGCACGTTATTATCACTTAACCGTATATTTTTTCCACTTCTGCGGTTTACAGTACATGGTCGTGTGTTTGTGACTTTCTTGAAAGGTTGTGGTCAGTGCATGGTCAGCTGGACGAGTGATCATTACATGGCGAATTTTGACCACTACCTGAGAACAAAAATGTGTACTGATAAAAAATATCTGTTTCGAACAGAATGAAGTTCATAGCATGATATTTTCACTTATGCGGTTTCCACTTATCCTATTTCACATAACGCCTTAGAACAAAACAAACGTTCAGCTAGGGCATGGACATTTTTTCACTTCTTCGGTTTCATCTAACAAACTTAACAAACTGGTTATGAATTTTTTTTCACTAAACCGTTTTACAACAGTAACACAAAAAAGCTCAGGACATGAGCTTCGATCTTGTTTCACTTCACGCCAAAAAAAGTTTAAGGCATGAACATTTTTATCACTTAATCGTAATTTTTTTTTCGCACTTCGGCGGTTTTCACTTATCCGGTTTCACTAAGCACAAAAAAACATAAGAGCGAAAGTTCATGGTTTGAGCTTTTATCACTTATCTGGTTTTGACTTTAACACACAAAACATAGTACAAAAGTTGTGCAGGTCGTGAGCTTCTTGTTTCACTTAAAACCCAAATGTTGTTAAGGACATTTCACGTTATTACAGGGTTCTTCAGACCTGGAAAAGTCAGGGAAGAATGATATATTTTGAAAAAGTCAGGGAAATTCAACGCAGTCATGGCGATTGAAAATTAATACTTCTGCAAGGTTAGCTCAGGGCCTATTTTCCGAGAAGAAATTTACACAAAATCTCCACATTTTCGTAGTACATAATTGCAAAATTTTCCACGTATGGCGAGTACAAATTTGAAAAATTTTCCGAGTGCAAATTTGCAAAATTTTCCGAGTCGAAATTTGCAAAATTTTCCGAGTCCAAATTTGCAAAATTTTTCCGAGCACAAATTTGCAAAATTTTCCACGTATTCCGAGTACAAATTTGCAAAATTTTCCACGTTTTCCGAGTACAAATTTCCAAAATTTTCAACGTTTTCCGAGTACAAATTTGTAAAATTTCTTACTTTTTCTGAGCACAAATTTTTAAAATTTTGTCATCGGAAGTTGAAAATGAAATTTCTGAGTTAACCTTGTATTATCACGTGACTGTATACGTTTTTTTGCTCTTCTGCAGTTTTCACTTATCCGATTTCACTATAACGTACAAAACATAGGGGAGAAGTTGAACGAGTGCAAAAAAAAGGAAAATTTGAAAACTAAAACATGAGCCTAATTTTGGTTTTTTCGTTTTACTCAAAGGACAAAAGTAATTTTTCATATTTTTTGTTTTGAGGAAAAAAAAGGTTGAATAAATGTGAGTGAAATGCATGATGTGATTAGCATCGATTTTCCTTTTATTCCAATTGCAAATGCAGCTGTTGTTCATGTTTATCAAAAGATTACTTTTTTGATACGTGGGATAGCAAATGTAATTATTAGCTTATTTTCATGTTTGTTTTATCATAAAAACAGCTTCCTGGAAAACCCTTTTGATTACGTTTAGATCAGATATTTATTCTCTACGGATTTCGATAATTCAATTTGATTAAATTTGCTTTTTTTTTTCAATACAAATATTTGTTACAAAGAATTGTTGGCAAAAGATAATATCCAGCAATTTTAAATTTAATAATAATACTGCAGTACAATTTTTTATTATTTTATTCGTAAAGAAACTTCAATTTTTTTCAAGATTTAAGGTCTAAAAGCTGAGCATTTTCTGTACATTTTTAATGTAAGATAAGTTTTAGGAATAAAATACTGACGAATGTTGAGGGAAGTCAATTAATTAGTTCGTTTAAACCAAAGTTCGTATTATCCGAAGTCAGAAATGATCCTGATTCCCAGTTTAAGTATTGGATTTTGTCAAAGTTGGTTCGTCTAAACCGTACTTCGCAATATCAGAAATCACGATGAACATGAGTCCATACAACCCTAAGAACCTGAATTTTGTCAAAATTCGTTCGTTTAAACCGTAGTTCGTATTATCCGAAGTCAGGCGTAACTTGATTTCATCGTTAAGAACTGAATTTTGTCTTAATTTGTTGAATTTCGTTCGTATAAACCGCCTAGTCCGTATTATCGGGAATCAGACAAAACAAATCTCGAGGACAGTTGATCACAACTTGGAGGATATTTTGACATTTTTTGATACATTTTAGAAAAAATTGTTGTGAAAACAATGTTTTTGGTACCTTAGAAATTTATAAAAAAATTTTCTAGGTTTCTTTTTTCTCTCGCTAGATGGCGCTTTAAAAAAAATTTAACATCCTTTTTAATTGGTATAAAATTAACGCCCGATAAATTTTAAAATTTGAAATTGCAAATTTCTAGTTAATTACCTCGGTTATCTCTGAAAAATAATTAACCTTCTTGGAAAAAATGATCATTTTGAGCTTAAATTCTACGTTTCAAAAAACGTCCCATACAGAGATGAATGGATTATACTGGGACACTTTCTTCTGACATTTGAATTAAAATAATTTATCGACTGTCCTGTCTCTCGAGGACAGTTGATCACAACTTGATGGAGGATATTTTGACGTTTTCAGATACATTTTTAGCAATTTTTGCCGGTTTTTTTGATACCTTCGAAAACTGTATCTGTCTCCCGGGGATTTTTGTTGGGATGCCCCTCAAATTCGTATTTTTCACTTTTCCTTCTTCCCCAGTTTTATTTCATCCATTTTTGTATTCAAGAACAATTTACGGTTGTAAATCACCAGTTATCTTTTCCGGACTCAGTCATATTTCACGTTGAGACTTTATGCTTTTTTTCCTCCCACCTCCTTAAGGCATTATTGATAGCCTTATTTTTTATTTATATATATAAAAATTCCACTAGCTCCTTGCAGCCAAAAAATCCATTGTTTACCCCTCGTTTTTTATCCCCACCCGCCATCTTGAAACACCCTTTGCCAAAAAAAACCCCTTCTTTTAATATGGAAACTGAAGTTTGGCACTGACATCTTATAACTAAATCATGTTTTTTTTTGTATTTTAGACATTTTTTGGGGGCTAAGGGGGGGGGAGGAGGAAGGGGGTTATCCAAGCCCTGTTTAAGTTGTGTGTATTTTTTGGCGTCACAATTCACGTACACCTGAAGCATGGCTTCTTATATATTACCACCTCTTAAAACAATATAATTTTTCATACTTGTCTCAAAACGTGCCTGACTTCTGAAGACAGCTGCTGAAGCTTGCTTGGCTCTGACGCACATTTTAAAACCTTTTAGGTTTTGTTGAAGTTTTAGATGAAAAATTGTTGAATTATTAAGTTATTTGTCTGGGGAAAATAGATGGAAATCTGACTTTTGAATTTACTGAAATTCTTAATTTAACAGAAAAAAGAAAACAGAAATAATTGTATTTGAACATGGACATGTTAAATGTCTTTTTAAATACAAGTATGTTAAACGAAAAAAAAAACTAAACTGATTTTTAATGTATTTGAAATCAAGAATTTAGTGAAATGAAGGGAAATTAGACACTTAGTTTTAAATAATTTAATTATTTTTTAAGAAATCTGATCTAAGAGTACTTGTGAAAATCTGTTTTGAATTCAAATTTATAAATGCTGGTCAAAATTAAGTTGATATACAAGGTTAGTTAAAAATGAAGTAAATTGAACTTGAATAAGTTAAATTATTTAAACGTTACTCAAAAAGTCAAATTAATTTGTACCCTAATTATTGAAATTAATTTTTACCTTAATTATTGAAATTAATTTGTACTCTAATTATTGAAATTAAAATGTACTATAATTATTGAAATCAATTTGTACTCTAATTATTGAAATTAATTTGTACTCTAATTATTGAAATTAATTTGTACTCTAATTATTTAAATTATTTTGTACTATAATTATTGAAATTAATTTGTACTCTAATTATTGACATTAATTTGTACTTTAATTATTGAAATTATTTTGTACTGTAATTATTGAAATTAATTTGTACTTTAATTATTGAAATTTGTACTCTAATTATTGAAATTAATTTGTACTCGAATAACTGAAATTAACGTTAACAGAATGAGTGAAATGAATTTTTACTTGATTTAGTCACATTAATTGTTTGATTGAAAAAATAAAATTTGTTTTATCGAATAAATAATTTTTTTCCCTCATATAAGTGAAAGTAAATGTCCTTTTTTTCTTATTTTACGCGAATAAGTGAAATTAAATTTCCTTTTTACCTATTTTTAATCGACACTTTTCTGTTTTTTAGAAATTTATTTTAAAATAATTTATTATTACACAATAATACATTTTTAAAAAATATATTTATAAAGTTTTTTTTCGGTGTGGGGTATAGCCACAAGTTCGTGTAGTAATTATTAAAGTCAGAAAAAATGCTTAATTTGAAGAATTTAACATGTAATGAACATGTCCTAATGCACGTCATTATTTTACTGATTACTTGCTCTATAATGAGCTTTTTTTTAAAAGTTATTTCTGTGATGTTTTCATTAACAATTCCAAAGCTTCCTCGTTTTATTTTTAAATTTTGGCTGCCAGCCTTACATGGAATAAGCAAAATGAAAATGTCTTTAAATTCAGAAGTTGGACGTCCTTAAACATAGCGAAAATAGGACAATTTTAGCGTGACGACATTTTTGTGGGCTTTTTTTTAAGTATTTTTTTTCCGGTAACTTTACGCAGCTGTATATTATACTTTTCTTACTTTTGCTCAGCCATCTGTTAAGGTAGTTAAGTTATTAACTTTGGTGTCTTTGTATACTTTTTTTTGCTATGAATATGCGTCTGGCAATGTGCCTTCTTTCTTAAAATATTTTTTGGCAAAATTTTTAAATTCCTTTAATACTCAAGGAATTTAAGCGGCTTCGATAGTAGACTATATTGGCAAGATACTGCGAACATGAGGGCCATTTAAAAAGTATAGTCTGTTAAGAAAGTACATGGACATTTCATGATCTAATAATGATACACAGAAATGTCATTAAAACAGGGTTCTCCCAGACCTTGAAAACCTGTAAAAGACAGGGAACTTGAAAATGACCTGGAAAAGTCAGGGAAGAATGGTTTCTTTTTTTAAAAAAAAGTAGTGGAAGTTTAACGCAGTCATGACAATCCAAAATTAACACTTTTACAAGGTTATCTCAAGGCACATTTACCTGAGAAGAAATTTGCAAAAGTTTTCCACATTTTCGAAATACAGAGTTTCAAAATTATCCACGTTTTCCATGTACAAATATGCAAAATTTCCCACGTTTTTCGAGTTTAAAAATGTAACATTTTTTACGTTTTCCGAGTACAAATTTTCAAAATTTTCCCCGTTTTCGGAGTACAAATTTACTAAGTTTTCCTCGTTTTCGGAGCACAAATTTGCAACAATTTCTTACGTTTATTAAATACTGATTTTCAAAATTCTCCACGTTTTCTATGTATAAATATGAAAAATTTTCCACGTTTTCCCAGTACAAATATGTAACATTTTTTACGATTTCAGAGTACAAATTTGCAAACTTTTCCACGTTTTCCGAGTACAAATTTGCAAAATTGTCCACGTTTTCCGAGTATACAAATCAGCAAAATTCTTCATATTTTCAGAGTACAAATTTTCCACATTCTCCGTGGACAAAATTGCAAAATTTTCCACTTTTTTCCCGAGCATTAATTTTTTTACATTTTCTGAATACAAAATTTTCCCAGTTGTTAAAAAAGGTGTCATGCATTTTTTTTTTTAAATTCTATGTTAGTTGTCAAAATTGTCGTTAGTAAATTTTAAAAAAAAACCTATTTTTCCAGTGTCACTGTTTCACGTTGTCATTAATTGGTCAGGGAAATTTTGTTCAAACCTGGAAAAGTCAGGAAAGTTAAAAATGAAATTTGTGTGGGAACAGTGTGAACATTTGGTTAAATCTGTGTACTTTTCGATCATTCCTCTCGTGTAATTAAACTAGGGTTTTCCCCTTCCTGTACGTACACTGGCTTAAATTGTTGCTTTTCAGTAAATGCCTTTGGACCATTAAACCTGCCTTAATAATGCCATAAAGGGTCTTCGGCATGCAAAACAAAAGCCATTTGATGCCGAATAAGCAGCTGCGATTTTATTGCAACATTTCGGATTGAAACTCGATTTTAAACGTTGTTAAACAGCCGATAAAAGTGCACTCAAAAATAAAACCACCCTCAAAATACTCTTCCCTACTGAAACATGCACAAACATTCACTCGCGCTTCATTTAACTAACGTGACAATCTTCTGACATCCTATTTGGGAATCCCTTTTTATCTTACGAAGACGCCATCTTGGGACTCGCACATGTTAAATGTGCTTGCAATGTGTTTTTGCTGTATTGCAAACGGAGGATTAAAAGTGTAAAGGGGCCATTCAGAAATGATGTCACGGCTTTAGGGGGTGGAGGGGTATGCTGAATTTGTGACAAATCGTGACAATAGAGCAAGTAATCAGTAAAATAATAACGTGCATTAGAACATGTTCATTACATGTTAAATTCTTCAAATTAAGCATTTTTTCTGACTTTTAATAATTACTACACGAACTTGTGGCTACCCATATCGAAAAAAAAAAGCTGTAGAAATGTATTTTTTAAAAATATATTATTAAAATAATAAATGTATTTTAAAATACATTTCAAAAAAACAGAAAAGTATTTTTAGCATTGAAATACATTTTAAAAGTTAGTCAAAATATGTATAGACTGGAGCAATCCTAGTTTTTTTAAAATACATTTCTAAAAAAACAAAAGTATTTTTAGCTTTGAAATAAATTTTAAAAGTTATTTAAAATACGTAGGCCTATAGATTGGAACAATCCGAGTTATTTCAAAATTTATTTTAAAATGTATGCAAAATATATTTTAAAATGCATTTTTAATACCATATTAAAGTATTTTCATTAAAATATATTTTACAAAACATACTGTAACAGAAATGTAAATTTAATGTATTTTTTAAAAAACAACATTTTTGAAAATATATTGTAAATCTATTTTGCCTTAAAAAATGCATTTTAAATGTATTACAATTAAGGTATTTTTATTTCGATGTGGGTATAGAATCTACATTATATCAAAATATGTCTAGTCCTATTAAACAATAACACTAACTTTATAATGTCAGTGTGATGTCACGTTTTTATACCTACCAATGATAAAGCAGTCCACCTTTCATTCAAGGTTTTAATCCAATGTTTCATGTAAATTAATTTTAAAATTATTTAAAAAGTGTGCACCTTTAATACTAAAAGCTAAGCATAACATTTAATAAACAGGAAGTATGGATGAGTCTAGCAAAAAGGAGGGTGGCTGCTATGATAATACAGTAAAACCTGTTAATAGTGACTATCGAAAAAAAATGCTATGTTGGTCACTGTACACAGGTGGTCACTCTACAAATATGCCTGAATTAAATTAAAATTATAAACATGTACACAGCACTTATACATGTAGACTGTAATACACATATATTAAAAAAACGCAAAACCAAAAAGTACAGCTCATCAAGTCTAAGGGTTAAAGCAAGATGTAACGGGACTCATTTGTTATCTGGTCACTTTTTAAGGTACAAATTGGCAATGTAAAAATTGCAAAAAAGCAAAGTATGACAACTCGTAGTGAACTATGGAGAATTTTTAACGCGGAAGTTATGGCGACGCCATCTTGAGACTCGTAAAACTGCAGTTTTTGTATCATTTAGGTTTTTTTGTAATTTCTGAGTCATTCCCCTACTTATGATATAGTTTTGAAGTTGCGGAGGAACTAAAAATGTCCGATTGGTTGTCCAATTGTGTCCGTTTATCGATCTAATTATGTTAAATTATTGTTTGTTCAATTATGTTCGATTGCTTGTCCAATTATATCTCCGACAAAATGTCCTAAATTTCCTAAAATGCCTGAAATTTCCGAAAATGTGTGATTAAATGTCCAAAAAAATAGATCATTTTGAATGTATAACATCTTTAATTCAAATTTAGATTGAAATTTTTTAGGCATACATTTATAACCGATTTAATTTCTTTTTATTCGGACGAATTTGTATTGAATTAAAACAATCCTTTGTATGCAAGTATGAAAACGTGTTAATACCGATATTACAGTTATTGGGCTTGCTCTCAAATTTGACATCATTTTTGGAGGAACGTTAATTCATGCAAATTAAATATTTTACGAAATCAAGAGTTACGACTTAAAATATAGAACATATCCCAGTTAATCCAACTCCGGATAATCGGTAAACCCATTCAGTTACATCGTTTTTCTCAAATTTGACAAATGAATCTTGAACTTCGCAACAAAAGATTCACGATTCTAATAATAAGTTAAAAAAGCACATGTTTTTACTCTTTCGATGTCATGTTCAGCCAACAAATGGCAAGTTGTTCATCTGGTTGGATCTCAAACGGATGTTAAGCTATTTATTTCTCTCTAAATTGATGACAACCCCCTACCAAGTTTTGGGGTTTTGTTTACTCCTAAAAATCCCCCCTTCTTTTGTTTTAACTATACACTGCAGGCTTTCTTGTAAATAAACAACCATCAGTCCAGCAATTTGATCGTGATCAATTACGATGGCATCTTGCATCAGAAGAGGAAAAATATGAGAATTGGCAAACATTTGAAGCTCCGAAAGCCCCATGGCTCGGAGAATAAATACAATTTTTTTTCAAGAAAAACATTGAAATTCATCTTTCCAACAACCTCATTATTTTCATTTCAATTTTGAGTAAACATGAATTGATGCGAAATAACAATGCATTAATTAGCAGCGATGGTCTTTGTCATTCGGGATCATTGTTCGGTGACATGTTTTCTATATGTAAATATGAAAACGTGTTATTACAGATATTACTTTTAATGGGCTTGCTCTCAAATTCAGCATCATTTTTGGAGAAACGTGAATGCAAATTTAATGACTATTTTACTGAATTTATGGTAATAACGTCATTATACAATGTATATTTTTGGAATGGTCTTGTTCCCAGATATTTGTTTCTAAAAATATGCGTACAATAATCAGAAAATGTTTGATTTATTGCTTCATTTTCAGAAGATTTTCAGAATGTATAATGATGTACGGTAAACATTTTGATAAATGTAAACTTTTTGGGACCATTTTTGTTTTCTTCGTTGTTTTGTGACATTGGTTTACTGAATTGTTTTGAGACACTTTTGTTTACTTCGCTGTTTTGAAACATTGTTTCATTCGTTGGTTTGAAACATTGTTTCCTTCGTTGTTTTGAAACATTGTTTCATTCGTTGGTTTGAAACATTGTTTCCTTCGTTGTTTTGAAACATTGTTGCTTTCGTTGTTTTGAAACATTGTTGCTTTCGTTGGATTGAAACTTTTGTTTCCTTAGTTATTTTGAGACAATTTTTGCTTCCTTCGTTGTTTTGAAACTTTTGTTTCCTTCGTCGTTTATAAACATGTTTGTTTCCTTCGTCGTTTGGAAAAATGTTTGTTTCCTTCGTCGTTTGGAAACATGTTTGTTTCCTTCGTCGTTTAGGAACATGTTTGTTTCCTTCGTCGTTTGGAAACATGTTTGTTTCCTTCGTCGTTTGGAAACATGTTTGTTTCCTTCGTTTGTTTGGAAACATGTTTGTTTCCTTCGTTGTTTGGAAACAAGTTTGTTTCCTTCGCTGTTTGGAAACAAGTTTGTTTCCTTCGTTGTTTGGAAACAAGTTTGTTTCCTTCGTTGTTTGGATACAAGTTTGTTTTCTTCGTTGTTTGAAAACATGTTTGCTGATAGGTTTTTTCAAAGAAACATTATGCTGAGCGATATTTTTACGGAAACATATTTTCTGAGCAATATTTTCATGAAAACATATTTTTTGTTGAGCGATATTTCATCGAAACATGTTTCATACATCTTTGTTCATGAGTTTTAAGGCCCAGACCTTACATCGAACGATTTTTCAATGGTAGTCAAATTACCTTATTTTGACTCGTATTCATTATTTTAATAACGAGTTAAATGGGCAAAAAATTAATATACTTAAAAAGGATTAATCTCCGAGCCCTTGTTTTAAATTTTCCGAAACATTTTCTTTTATTTGTGTCATGTTTTAATCCCAGCTCACTTTCCCCCCTTTTCATTCGGAATGAATTTCCCATTTTTGTCCTCGTATTTCAACAAAATAAGGCAACAAAATGAGCTTATGAGGATTATGAGATTTTTAATTTCTGTTCTGTTTTTTACTTCCGGGATGTTGTAAGGTATTAACTCGTATTAAACTTAGGATTATTTTAAGGTATTAACACTCGCGAATGAGCGTCATTACTCAAAATTTGAATGACAATTAGGCTCGTTATGAAGTACGCGACTCGTGTCAACTTTTCACAAAAAATGTTATTAATTCGGAGAGCATTTTGTGAGGCTTAATTGTCCTACTTTTGCCTTAATGCATTAAAAGATTACTGCGCTTGAATACGGTAGAACCTCGTTAAGAAGAACTCGCTATTTTCTGAGGGCAAATTTGCAAAATTATCAACAGTATGCCAGTACAAATTTGCAAAATTATCAACAGTTTGCGAGTACAAAATTGCAAAATTATCAACAGTTTTCGAGTACAAATTTGCCAAATAATCAACAGTTTGCGAGTACAAATTTGCCAAATAATCAACAGTTTGCGAGTACAAATTTGCAAAATTATCAACAGTTTGCGAGTACAAATTTGCAAAATTATCAACAGTTTGCGAGTACAAATTTGCAAAATTATCAGCAGTTTGCGAGTGCAAATTTGCCGAATATTCAACAGTTTGCGAGTACAAATTTGCAAACTTATCAACAGTTCGCAAGTACAAATTTGCCAAATAATCAACAGTTTGCGAGTACAAATTTGCCAAACAATCAACAGTTTGCGAGTACAAATTTGCAAAATTATCAACAGTTTGCGAGTGCAAATTTGCCGAATATTCAACAGTTTGCGAGTACAAATTTGCAAACTTATCAACAGTTCGCGAGTACAAATTTGCCAAATAATCAACAGTTTTCGAGTACAAATTTGCCAAACAATCAACAGTTTGCGAGTACAAATTTGCAAAAATTATCAACATTTTGCGAGTACAAAATTGCAAAATTATCAACAGTTTGCGAGTACGAATTTGCCAAATAATCAACAGTTTGCGAGTACAAATTTGAAAAATTATGAACAGTTTGCGAGTACAAATTTGCCAAATAATCAGCAGTTTGCGAGTACAAATTTGCAAAATTACCAACTTCAAAATTTTCAACCTTTTAAATAGTTTTGATAATTTTATCGGTTTTCTGATAATACCAACTACTGTTGAAACGAAGTAATATTAACGTCCTTTTGAGATTCGTTTTAACGAGGTATTCGGACCTTTGATAATTTTATCGGACTTTTGATAATGCCAACTAACGATGTTCGACTGAAGTATGAAATTTGCTCTTATTTATGAGCTCTTCTAAGATATTTACGTAAAAAATTTCCTTGTAAAACATTTGACAAATGTAGCATTTCATGAGACTTAATATCAATTGAAATTATATGCCAAATATAAAAACGTTAAATAGTAAATCTTATTTGAAAAAAATATAAATTTGATGAAATTATCTGAATAAATGAAGTCTTATAATTTCGTCAAATATTATGTGATGTATATTTTTTATGTTTTGTTATTTATTCTCAAAATTGGTCTTGGTAGCCATCTTTATTAATATTTTGCGCATTAGTGACGCAACTGCATGGGAAATTTTTAATGAAAAATTCTGAAATTAAACATTTGCCAAAAAAAAATGTCCTTCGTAATCATATTTTTGGTTTCTGCTAGAAATGTTTAATTTTTGGCAATCTCGTGATAAGCCCAGACTTTTTCCCTAAAAAAATCCTTAGTTTTTATATCTTTTCTTTCCCTCGCTCTGTTTTAATATATTCTTAGTCCATTTATTTATATGGTTTTATAGAAGGAAGTTTTTCTCTACGAATTTCAACTCAAAGAATTCATTTTAATTTTTGGTGTCAGTTCTAAGACTCGCAATGGGCTTAACAGATGTTTCTTATGACATTTTATATTTAAAGTAATATCGGAAATAGAGGTAAAAGTGCGCCAGTGTCTCCATCTATGCTTATTTTCTGTAAAACCTCAATGCATTTTTGACGTAGAACTGCATCTATGGTTTCCTCAGAACTGGAAAACCTAAAAATGTCAGGGAAGAATGACTTGTTTTGAAAATAGTCCAGAAAATTTAACGTAGGCCTATTAATCTGGTCACAATCATGCAAAATTTAAAACAATGTTTGAGAACAAATTTGCATGTGAAATGTTTGTTCTCGTGGAAAAATTTGCAAAATTTTCTACCTTTTACGAGCACAAAATTTCAATACTTTGAACTGTTTTTGAGTAGGCTACAGATAATTTTTGCGGTTATTTTAAAGTTTTTTGACAGTTTCTGTAAACAAATCTTTAAAATTTCAAACCTTTTTGTAATACAAATGTGCAAGATTTCTAACCTTTTACCGCCCAAATTATCCCAATTTGTAATTGTTTTTAAATGCAGATTTGTAAAATTTTTAACATGTTGGATTGAGCAATTTGCAATATTCTTTACTTTCTACTGTGCAAATTTTGAACATTTTCAGTTTTTCCCGAATACAAATTTTCATAATTTCAAATTTTTTGGAATACAAATTTGAAGATTTCTAATCTTTTCCAGCACAAATTAGCACAATTTTCAACTTTTTTTGAGGGCAGATTTTAGAATTTTGAACATGTTCTAAAGAGAAATTTGTAATATTATATCCTAAATTTTCTCAGTGATTGAAAATCACATTTTTTATTTATTTTTAGTAAAAAGATAAATTTATTCCGCAGACATTGGAACCGTTGTGAATTTTCTTCGAAATTGAAGTCATATTCCGTGGGATCGAATTTAGTTTTTTTGGTCAACAAATGCGAGAATCAGAAATGAAAGAAATAGCCAAAAACGAGGCGAGATTTCCATCGCTTACAGTATTTGGGTTTTTGGTTTCTATTCAAAATGAAAAAAGTGGAAGATGTGAAAAGTCCAAAGAAACTGCAGAAATCGATAAAGAAAAGGAAGCTCAAATTCAACGAAATAGCTGCTGGCAAAATAGAAGATGACACCCAAACAATTGGCAAACTTGAGTACGTTTGGGTGGGGGTGGGGGTGTGGGTGAGGGTTGGGGGATAGAATTGCATGACAGGGGAAATCTATATAGTTCACGTATATACTTTTTTCAAATAGCTGTACAGGAAATTATGCGTTTGAATCAAATTCAGACATCTGGTCATGTGATTACTTCTTTTATAAGTCTTTCACTCCAAATGTTAGCAGCTGCTAGTTTTGTCTCCTTAACCCCGGTTGCACCAACAGAGATTACCCTTACCCAGGGGTTAACCCGTCATTTAACCCTTGGTTAATCCGCCTTTCTGTTGCACCAACTGGGTTAAGGCAAAAATATAACTCAAAGGTTAACCCA
>JAQGBX010004901.1:0-14541 GCA_034698745.1 Megaphyllum sjaelandicum | reverse complement strand
TTGAATAGGGCAAATTGGGAACAAGATGGCGGATTTTCTCTCATGACCACTCTCTCTTTAGTTATAGGCTCTCTAGTCAAAATGATCGCATCGGTACTTCGAGTAACTTTTCGCCGCTAGATGGCGTTATAATACCTGCGATATATAGTTTCCTGCCCATTCCCATGACCAAAGCCATATCAAACAGAGGCTTTTAAAATACGAGATCATACTTCCGCTGCCGTATCTCCAAAAGGCCCGGGGCATACTGTAAACGAATCTTACTAAACGCGGGTTTTAAATATACGAGGATAACGTGGCCTGATCTTTGTTGGCACCAACTATCTGTCACAAATAGTTAATCGGTGCAAAGCTACGCTAGAGGAACTTTTTGTTGCCAATTTCCATCAGTTGTTTACATAAATCAATACCTAAATTGTTTACGAAAATTTGTTTCTAAAAACAACTGGCAGCAATTAGGTCGGTCCTCTACGTCTCCACCAGTGGTGAAGTACATGTAACTAAAACATGGACAGAAGAGTTCCTCAGATACAACCGCATAGAGGCCCAATTGCACCATGACTCGCTAGCATTTCGGGGGGGAAGGGGGGGGGGAGGAAGGCCAAAACATCCTTAATTTCCATTTCCCTGTCTAACATTTCAAGCTGGTTGCCTGCGCGAAATTGTACCTAGATTGAAGCGAACGGGTAGACGTATTTTTTTCCTCCATCAACTTTCTCCTCCGTTTCTTTTTTATCTCGCACCAGTAGTTCATCGAGGGAATCCCGCACGCAAACTGTTTCTTCGAACCGGTTTTAAATGGATTTAAAGCCCCTCGAGGGCAGCTAAACAGCGAGGATGACCGATTCCCCACAAACTGGTCGAAAAGCACTCGGGCTACGCTTTCTGGGTCTGCTTCAACAGCAGCGTTGACATTTCAAAAGAGACCCACACCACCTCGTGGAAGCTGCGCAGAATTGGAGGAAAGAGGGGCGGAGGGCCTCGAGCGGTGTCCTAAATAAGGGAGGGGTAGTTGAACTTTGGAATAACACAGCCAGCCTTGTAGAATGTAGAGCTTTCGTGTGGATTTGCCTGTCCTCTTCTACGCGTATTACATGAAACTGGGAAAATCCAACATTCTCAACTGCGTGCTGGGCGGGGAAAGGTTGCAGGATCCAAGGACCAAGAATCCCTTCTCAGAATTAGGAACAAAAAAAAATTCTTGGTAACCTACATGCTAATTTTTGATAGTTTTATGAGGTGAGTTAGTCGTCGGCGGATTGCGTTCCAATTCGCAATCCGCGTTTCACTCGAGTTTGAACACTTCGGTGTCTTAGTTGTCCCATCTTTGTTACCTGTCCTAGTTTGTTTGGTTTGGCCGCAATGTCAGCTGGACAAACAGCTACAAGAGCCTCGTTAATGTCCAGTTTGCGGCGTCGCCATGCATCGCCTCCTTATTTTCCCCTCGTTAGCAGGCTTCGTATTGCATGAAGCGACAATGACTGCATGGCCTTGATCCACTGATGGAGGTCCAGCAGGCAGAGGGGTGGTGAAAACGAAACAAAATAACGCAATAAAGAATTCCTTCGATTAATTAGAAGTCCAATTATCCAGGGCGATTTCTTAATGAAAACGCAACCTAGCGCCAGGCCTCCGAAAATGGGGATCTACATCTGCATTCTAAGCAGGTGAAGTACGGTGGACATGGTCAGCGGTCAATAAAAGTGATAACGGACCGGTCGCTAGGGCGACACGTTTAAAATCTTTCCCGACCAAGAAACGAGCCTCGATTATTCGCGGCTAGATTTCAGTTTCGACACCATGCACTTCCTTGGATCGACCATCAGCGGTTTCTTATCCCGTGGCACGATAACCAACGTACCGTGCCTCTATAGATAGCGCTCAATCACCGCGTGACCTTTATCGCTCAACTTTGGTTGGGGGTGGAAAAACGAAATAAACTTGATCTCGTTTTCCACCACCTGTGTTCATGACTGCAGCCAAACGATCTACAGGATGGTCAACCAGACAGATTTAGAAAAGAGCAGTCCTTTGTTTTAACGTCACTACAGTATGCCGACTCGACGGACCGGATTCTGGTCACTTAGAACCCTGCGGCATCGATTAAACTTGACCCCCCCCCCTCCCCCCTCCTACGACAAAATTTAGAACAACCGCCAAAATGAAACTTATTTTAAAGGATCACCCAACGTCGCCATTTGTCTACTCTTTAATCCGAACAAATAAACGCTAGTAATTTGTTAGATTTTCTTTGCCTTTCCATGTTCGAAAAATTGAAAATTCAACATTTTCAATGCCCTTCCTTATCGAGAACGGAAAGAACTTGCAACGGTATCAACACCAAGTTGACCGTGTCT
Organism: Megaphyllum sjaelandicum; assembly: GCA_034698745.1. Lineage (NCBI taxonomy): Eukaryota > Metazoa > Arthropoda > Diplopoda > Julida > Julidae > Megaphyllum > Megaphyllum sjaelandicum. The sequence continues at coordinate 12,184 of JAQGBX010004901.1, read as the reverse complement.
ATGGCAATTCAAAAACTGCGATTAAAGTCGCGAGCTTCCATTACACGCACTCTTCCGCAACGCACGTGACGTCACCTACGGTACGGATTTGCTGGATGTGAACCGAGCATGAATGTCTCAGCTATCCTGTTATTCGTTTACAACGATTTACGCTGATCTTGCGTAATCGGCGGCTCGAGCATGAATGAGTGAAAGGCTTATTCGATTACGCGGGTTAATCTATACAAAGCGATTGTCGCTGTCGTCCTTATTAAATAGAAGAACTTCGGGCGCCACCTGTTGCAAAATCTGCGTCGAAAGTTCCAAACTACGAGTACTTTCCAGTATCCTGGCACGAATAACCTTGAATGATTATGGTAGCCTTGAAACAAAAACGACACAAACTTGACGAACAGTAAATCCGAGTGCAAACGGCGTGCAAACATAAATTTAGCGCGTGACCTTTGTAGCCGAAATGTGATTTAATTTCAGAAATCGACGTCAACGGGAAAAACAGTTTATGGCGAATTCAGATGGTCAATCTGGTGTGCACCGGTGTAGGCTACAAGGTGAGGCATAAGTCTGTTAAATCGGTACTATTGCAGGCAGCGAGACTTTACAGACTTATGCCTTACTGTACCTTGTAGCGTACACCGGTGCACACCAGATTGACCATGATGGCATCTGAATTCGCCATTATAGGTTAGATGCTATTACACCTCTCAAACGAAGGGCTACAAAATGAGCCAACGTTGCTCACGTGTCGTTCTGCGTGTAACTGCCACGTGTTTTAAAGTCAAAGGCAGTACAAGATGACTAGAATTCAAAAAAAACTTGTCGCGTGAAGGTTTTGACCAATCAAAATGCAAATATTACTTCAACAATGAATGGTAAACAAGTGTACGCTTTTAGCAACAAGTTCATGGCAAGGCGAATGACTTAACAGGATTCAGCTTCGAGAATTATTGGCAAACATCAGGTTATGTTAGCACATCATCATGCAGTAAACCCATTTGAACGTAGAGCCTCCAAAAGCGAAGTCTCAGCTTGGCCCTACACTGTACATACAGTAGGCCTATACTTGAAAACAAAATTAAACCCCTTGCAGAAAAGCAATAAAACGGCGGCGTCACTGCACAGCTTACTAAAAAAAAGTGTCAAGGTCGCAACGAGCTGTTCTCACAGGCATGCCAAGGAAAAACTGAAACAAAATAAATGCATGTACTGTACGTCGGTAAACAAAACAATCCACGTAGGCCTACATGCGGCACGTGGCATCAGCCAACATTCGCACGCAAGCTTTCATCTGCCATTTAGTTCCACGCGAAGACTATTTTTGCAGTTTTTCCGTGTAGATCAGAAATAAAACTAGCTTTAGCCAACTTTTCGGATGTGTGAACTGAATTTATAGTAGTTCAAAGATGGGAGGGAAACAGAATTTAGTTCCAACCTTTGCCATTCGAATGTCTCGAGTTATAGTGTCATGCTTAAAACTTCTCATACTGTACATACATGTAGTACAATAAGTTGCCAGGTCATAGAAAAATATCATTCCAAATTCCTAGGATTAACATTGCAAAGTTCCGAGTTCAATTTCTCCAAAAACAAGTTTGCCCTGAATGCAGAGGCTAATGAGACATATTAAGAAGTATTCACGAATTAATTACTCAAATGTGCAGATCTTAAACTTCTAAATACTAAAATTGATTACTAAATACTACGTGTACATTGTTGTAGGCTAAATGCCGTTGAGACAGGAAATAATTGGCATGAGCCAAAGAGTATATGTTCAAATCCGGCATTGTTAAAGAAACAAATGTAGACACAAATGCTTCAACTGTAATTTGAATAGACCCTATACTCTTTAAAGGTGCCCTAGTATACCCAGTACGCTGACTCCTTGTCGGTACCTTTGATGTCAGGGTGACAGCCGTTATGCAGCGGATCCCCGCTAAGTAGCTGCAAACACTCCTAAGGGTCCATTCAAAAAGAACGTACGCAAAATTTACATAAAAATGGGCCAGCTACCTATAATCATTCAACGTGGATAGATAACTGAAATGATTTTAATCCTTTCAAACGGAGAGCTAAATTTTAGGCCAATGGGCACCAGTGTGCCTCCCTGTGGATAACTCCTCCCCAAATAGAAAGCGGAGGACGCATTGACTGAATGGTACCGGTTATGCACCGATCTATTTCCTGTAAATATCAGGCCATGGAATGCGGTTACAAGCGTTACTACTGGGAAGCAGATATTCAGTCAGGGAAGTGACACCTGATGGAGTTGAAACTAGGTCACCAAACACTGTTTTGATGTGTGGAGTACAGTACAGGTTCCCTGCATTAGGCTTAAGCTCAGGAGATCCTCCAGTGGGACATCCTTGGGGACTCAAGGACTCAATTGGGGGAAGAGCCATACGTGGCTCTTGCACACCTCCATTTCAGTGTCTAGTTCTAGAGTTGATCTAGAGAGACCCTGCTCTGGCCTTGAACAACTGATCACTAACCTTGGAGTTATCGTACATGCATTCCCTACGGATCTGGAGTTTTTCACCGTACGCTTGTAGTGTACTTTTAGCGAGTATTCCGCTCCAACTTTCTCATCCCAGTGCTCCAGAGCACCAGAGATACAAAGGAAGTTTGGGAAAAACTTGCTGGCGCTTATGTGCTTCTCTGAGCCAAGTTGTGCTCAGTTTGTGTTTATTCCCATTTATGTACTCGTATACCATTGTGGCTGGCCTAGATTTTTCCATTTTCCTCACCCACCCAAGATAGTTCAGTTTGTTGGCCGTTCTTTTTTTGAATGGCCCCTTTTGCAGCTACTGTACCAGGTGGCGCTTTGACACTAGCAAGTGCGTTGAGTCGATGTACTGAGTATACTGTGCGAAAACTGCATGTTGCAAATATCACATTTGGTGGAAGTTTTTCTGCTCCCAAGAACATTTGTATTCGATGTGCGCACCTTTCAAACAAAATTACCCATCATACCTGATGGCAAAAATCTTCCTTTGGAACTAGAAAAAAAAGTAAGACGGCATGGAGATCCAGTGTAGGAATTTCGAAATAAAAATATTTACGTCCACTGACGTCATTCCTGTCCCTGATGGAATTATTATTTATTGACTACATTGGCAGACTGATCTTCTGACGGATCGACATGTGGTGAATCACAACAAGAAATTCAAATCAAATCCTGTAACAGTGGAGTGGACATTAAGCACCAGTTGGCACGACATGACCTTCCACGTGCCACGCATCCCTCCAGTTGCACAACCTTCAACTCTTGACCCCCGACATGCAAAACAGAGCGTAGGGTGGAGAAAATCTTACCTAAATGCGGCTGCTGTTTCTTCTCAGGCAGTGGCTTGCCATCGTGTTTGGCAAGTGCGGCTGGGGGCGGATTCCTGTTCACAGTCCAAGGATTCACTTTGGGAAGGGGAGCTTCAACGAACTCCATTTTTTCAGGAGTATCTCGCCCTTCGTCGCTGTCCGTTTCCAGGTCCTCACCTTTTGCATCGGTGAAACCCTGATCGCCGTTCAGTTGCTTGGCCACTTGTTCCGATTTCGGACCGGGTTTGGGAGGGTGCACGAGGTCACACTTGCCATTGCTTTTGCCAGGGGGGACCCCGTTCGGGTGACTATTTATAAGCGGTGACGCATCCGCCATCGAAAGGTTCGCGTTTTGGTTCTCCAAATTTTCTTTCGTCGATTTTTGGTTGGCGACGGCTTGAGCGTACGACGAATTGTTGTTGCCAGACTTTTGCTGCTCTTGTTCCTTGACACAGGCAGCCCCTTCACCCTTGGCAGAGACCTGCGCCGCCATCTTGCAAAGCCACAGTTGGGACGTGACAATACCAAATGGGGTTTTAAGGCACTATTCCGAATGTGACGCGACTCGTTAAGACTCCGGATCGACGGGGTTATTTTTCGCCCTGAATTTGCGTTACGATAAGCAGTTCGCGGGTGAAAAACTAGCTCGAGACGAGCTCAAATATGGCAAAGTTTTCAATGCGAAAACGCGTGGTTAGACGGCATGGTGAGAACCCGATGGGAGGACTCGGAATCTGAACCACCACGTTTTCACCTAACACAAACGCTTTTGTTCTATATGCAGTTCACCCGAAAATCACTAAGCCTAAGTGGATGATTTCGGTTAGATACCTGCCCTGGTCGTGCCGCCAGCGAGCATCCGTCAATTTCGCGAAAAGAAAAATCTTCAAAATCCAAGAACGCGTAAGAATTGAAACCCCAAACTTGCGAGCAACGGCGAGGCTTCGAAATCCTAGCCAACACAATTTTGAAATACTCGACCGAAAGCGCGTGTCCTCTTCAGCACAGGTCACGATTAAATACACCAGTTATCCCGAGTACTAGCGCAGGCATTGTTTCAAATCCTTGTTAAGAAACATGAAGGGTTTTCACGAGGTCCAACAGGGTACAATCGTCAAACACATGCCTCCATGGACACGGACATACCATTCGGGGGAATAATGCCAACGAGCATGCGCTAATCTTAAAGCGCCCCCTGGCGAGGGCGACTGGCCAATAAAATGAAGGCGCTTCAGCTTAAGAAGTCTTCTCGGATTACTGTGTGTCGAGGGTTTTGCAGAAATCCTTGTGTGGGAATTTTTGAAATTTTGAATTATCAAAGCGATAACATCGAGGAATTAGGAGCAGCATTCCTATCGAAACAAACACATTTTTCCCCTCTCTCAAATAAATCTTAAGATATCTGTGGCGACGATAAGACATACTGTATTCTCGTCTAATAATTAAAATACAGAAATAAACGTGATGAGAGTTTGAAGACTACTTGTTTTCATCCTCAACTTCAAAAGCAAATACTTGCTTTCTCCTTTTTTTCAGGTTTCTTCTCATGCAGCAATTGAAAAGGATCGCGTTATAATTTTCAAGCTTTAATTCTCAACTTTAAAGTTAAACAACTGTGAATAATGGATGCTTCCCAACTAATACAAAAAAAATAGGAGAAATGACAATTGCCATGAAACTCGCAACTTCTTGATCTGCTTTCATTGTGTGTGAGCGTGATCGACAGGCTACGAGGAAAACGTATGCCTTCAACACAGTAAGCCTCTATATAGTATGTACTCATTTAACACAGGCTCGACAGCAGGGAAGGTCATTGTAAATACATTGTAAACCAAAAAGATTCGAACTCTCTCTCTGTTGTCGAGTGTAGCATGTGGCGTTCAAAAGAAATGTAAAATTGTATTTCCGATAAATTTCACCAAGTTGACCAACATCTGAAGGAGGTTAAACATAATTTTTATGGGCTGGCTCAGGTATTCTTCAACTGGTATTCAAATAAACAATAAGATTATATTTCAATTTCTGGAAGGCACGAATGGCACATCCTCCAGATTTGGATTCCTGCAGTTAAAAGGTTGAGAGCATTAATTGTAAGTATGTCTTATTGAATATACGTTCGACCAAAATACATGTATAATATGTAATTGGATTTGATGTACGTTCCTGATGTTACTAACTTACAAGTAGGGCCTATACCACTAGAGATAAGCATTATACAGTATATTCAGTTTCAAAATACATATACATTTAATTCTTTTATAACTTCCTTGGATTTCAATTCATAATGCATTCTAAAGTTAAGACAATCTAGAGATTTGACACACCAGCGAATCATTAAATACATAAATCTCTGCAAGAAATGGTAGACTATCTTAAACCAAAGAAAAGATACCAAAAACATTTCGCTTGACATTGACTTTAATTATCACTAAAAGATAACTACAAACTACACTGTTCAAACGAACTTATTACTTTAAAAATCATTATGAATGTGTAAATTTATCATAAAAAATTTGTACCTATAGTTAAGTTTTCGATAATAATCTTCAAATTACAACTCAAGTTACTTCTTCTCCTGGTAGTACTTTGTGGTTAGTCGGTCAAAAGCATCAATGATTGCTTTCCTAGAACGAATTGAAAGAAAAAAAAAGAAAATTAACATAAAGGAGAACTAGAGATAGCAATAGTTCCATGCATTATGCTAATAATATGACATTTTTGTAGAATAAATCCAAAAATATTAAAACAATTTTTAATAAAATGTTGCTGCCAATAAAGTTACATGCACTATATATTGTCTATTGTCTAGCATCAACCCTTCAGTTTAATTCCTTCCTAAAATAAGAAGTATTTAGATAAGCAGAACATCATGCAAATTCCAAAGGTTGCCTTGTTTAACTTATACTGTATCTACTACACAATCTGGTCTACTGCACAGGTCAGCTTGATGTGTTCTAGCTTGAGAACTGAGACTAGACCAGTCTCAATTATATATATCAATTATATATACTAAGCCTGCTTCAGAAGGGCAAAGCCCCTTAGAACGTCATTCTCTCTTTTTGTCATACAACCGTTTGAAGATTCACAACAATTGCCATTTCCATTAGAATATGATAGCATAAAGCCAAATTTCATTTCCTTCAAAATAATCAAGTTTTACACGTACACTAAATTCGCACTGAACCTACCGGAAAACGCTTTGCTTAAAGAGAAAGGCAGCAATATGTCCAGCATCTATGTATCTAACTTCAGCACCTGGCCAGATATCAGTGAGATCCTCAATTCCATCCCGCAAAACGTAAGCGTCCTCCTTGGCTACCACGATGATAATGAGGCTTGGATCAACCGGAGAAGAAAAGCTGGCTAAATGGGTGAATTCATCCATAATTCCTCGCATAAACTGCAAAGCTTCTTTGTAAGATTCTTTCTTTTTTGTTAACTTTGCTAATGCACTTGTCACCATCTGCGTACCGGGCAGATGAGGATTTGCTTCCAAGACAGGGTTTTCTTCAAAAGAATTGATTGCAAGTGCATTGCTTAAATTAGACTTTTGAGTCGGGTTTGCACTGTGCATTTTATGCAACTTTCCGTTAATAGGTTTGTCGGTGTCCACTGCCTTTTTCTCCATCTGCTCCATTCTCTGGCATTCTTTTATTGCATTAACTCGCTCCATGCTCTCGGTATAATTGGTCACAAAATGTTGCCCAGCTTCAAATGCTGTGTCCTTCAAAAAACAAAAAACCTGTCAAATAAGAACTGAAATTAAATCTATTAACATTCAATAATTACTAGCAAAAAAAAAAGTTATTAATTTTGTTTACAAATCCCATATAGAATTGCCCACTCACTAGGAAATCTTCAGTGTACCTAAGATTTTCAATTACCAGATATCTTTTTGGTATAAATGGTTTATTACTTACATAAAGTAATTATTATATCTTGCGAAAAAAATAGAAATACATCTTTACATTTTAAAAAACACTAAAAATTAAAAAACTTTTTCATATCACTCCTTCCCATGAATGCACTGTCTGAAGCGTTCTATTAAACAAGCAAATGGTTTTAAGATTCTTAACATTTATAACTTACATTTTTAAGGTTATTAATCATATTTTTCAATTCCTCTCTGTAAACACAATCAGAAAAATATTGATTTTCCAAAAGGTGCCATGGAATTGCACCACTCATAACGCCCTGAAATGAAAACCATGTGAAAACAGCTAAGACTTCCAGATATTTTGAATATTTGCATCATGTTCAAAAATAAACGATCTCTTACCTGAGTGAATACGCATGAAGCAGTTGTCCAGGATAGGCAAGGCACAAGGGCAATTGGATATGGCCACACACTGGCAGCAATTGATGCCATCTGATTAATTTAAACCACATACTATATACTCATTAATTATTGCTTTCATCAAATCTGGATTATTCAAGCCAAGAAAGGGCAAGGCCCCCTTACATGGCCTCCCATGGATATCCCAGTAACCCCAAGCGGCCCAAGGCCTTGTCGATCACACCAATGGAAAAGAACAGTGGATTCAAAAGCTAGACATCCACCCATGACAAAAATGTCCGATACATTATGAAGACTAGAGCGTCTGAAAAATGCATGAAAATAAATCCTACATAGTTGTGGAAACGTTAAAAAATTAGATTGCATACAAGTGATATCAAAATAATGATTTTTTGCTCACACTTGATCTTTCGGTTTTCTGAGACCATGTTGATAAGAAAATTAAGGATATGCATAACATTAGTGGAAATGCAAGAAAGATAAATATCAGATGGCAAGGATATAAAACGGATTTTCTAAGATGATAGAGCCAATTCCAGCTTCCTTGAGTAATGGTTTGGCTAACAGTGTACGCCTTCTCCAGTAATACTAAGGTTAATAATGAATAATATGCTTGAAAACAACTTTGATGAAAAACAAAACATACAATGTGAAAGATAATCTTACGTGATCCCCAGTCCCTGCAAGGTGCAAGCACATTGGTTTTAGTCGAGATTTCCATTGTTTTGGAAAAAGCACTTGGAAGTATGCAGTCTGGCATTCCTTGGGAACAACTTCAGGCAAGTAATCAGCAAATGGGCTTTTGAAATGACCCTCTAACACCAAGCAATCAGAATGCTTTTCTTCCTAAAAATTAACAAAATAGCTGCTCATAAAGTCTGCAAATATAGGCCAAATCCAATAATTGTCAGCCCATAACCTAAAACAATGTTGTGCACCAAGTGTCACAGATATTAAAAAAAAATGAACAAATCATGGCAAAATAATAAAACAATAGTAAATGGTCATTTTTTCAATCCCCTTCAAGTCACTGTAGACATTCAGCATAAATATAATAGACATAAATTAACATCTGAAACTGGAACTAATTAAGTTGAAAACATACAACTTAAAAGCAATCACTTGTACCGTCAAGACACTTTCCTTATCAAGGTCATTAATGAACATAAGCTGAATTTTATATAAAAGGTTTTGTGATAAGTGATCACAATAACAGTTAGGATTTAAACTAAATTTAAACAGTACTTTGTGTAATTGTAAACATGTGACTTAAAAGTCATGTGTGGCATTGGTCAGTGTAAAAAAGTACACTGAAAAGAAGTTTCACCTAGTTTCACTAGGGTAGATAAATTCTAACATTTAATCTACAACCGAAGATATGATTAATTATTCAGAAACATGCACTTTCAATAAAAGCAAAACGACCACCAATCCAGAAGTCTTTATTCCAGATCAGGCTATATAAGATTGTAAAAAATTACGGCATGACTTCCACGCCAGATCATACTTTATCAATGACAACAGGATAATTCCGTGGGACATATGAATGGCACTTCTCTCTATCGAGAACTACATGACGAAATTCTATTAACCTGCAAATTAGACGATAAATGCCCATCAACAAATCAGGCAATAGATCTGAAAATTAAATCACTAGACTAGTGTTGGAGACCCTAAATTCTAAATAGAACTTATCGACATACTTACCTCTTGATGTTTTCAGGATTGCCCCAGCCCTTGGTGAAGAACTTGGACATCAAAATCCCCCGATAAATTTGGTCAAATCTGCTCATCCCGAGACTTAGCGCATTTCTGATGATGATAATTTATTTGGATAAGATAACGAATATCTCTTTGAAAGTACAAAACCCTATAGTTTTTATACCATTTATTTTTCAAAATTTCTGACACTTGAACAGAATACCCATAAAACTAATGAAAACAGTATATACATGTACTATTTGCTTGTACATGAAATACATGGTACAAGCAGATATCATCTGCAGAATTTTATTTATCGATCTGCTCAATACCCCTGTTCAAGCTAGGGTATCTACCGAATAGAATAAAATTAATTTTCCTAATAATTTTAGATACAGTTTATGTATAAGCAGGCCAGATTACAAAGGAAAGGGGGGAGAAAAACCAACCAATGAGTAGTTTTGTGGCATGCGAGGTTAATAAAAGATCACATAATGGTGATGTGTTTTACCATTTTACTGACAACCGAAAATAAACTACCCCTGTCGGTTTGTCTTTTGCGTCAACTGGTCTACGTGCCAAATATACTGATACGCATTCTATATACAACTTGGCGAAAGACACGCTCGACATCCATGACACTAAAGCATATACCCGATGGCTCGATAATGAACCCACTAAAATAAATTAGATATAAATGACATATTACCAAACGAAAGAATTTTCGCAAATCCAGCATGAAATGAGAACTGTGATGAGAACTTGACATTCAAGAACGCCGAGGTTAATTTCAACACATTGTCATTTATCTCAAGCGCCGTATCAAAAGTTCGTCTGCAAACAGGGGTTAAAATCACAGCCCTGAGTCACAGTATGCCTGAGTACCATACCGTCACGCTGAGTACTGTCACCACCGCTGTCACTACTTACTTTTCGTATTAATATTTGTTAAAATATCTGTTTGAGAGGAGAATTTAAAAAATGGCAACATCGCATTTCGACGAGAAAAGTGGAGTAGTGACCTGCCCGACCCCATGGGGTAAATGGTGGCAGACTGTTCACGAAATCACCATTGAAGTGAACTTGATCCCAGGGACGCGAGCTAAGGAAATCGCAGTAGAAATCAAGCCAAAACATATTAAATGCCAAGTAAAACAGCAAGTGATATTTGAGGTATACTTTTAAGTTTGATGTACTGTAAATCTCTGGCACTCACTGCTCACTTTAGTAGAATATTCCAACTTTCGAAGGAACTATTCATGAACGTCTGTGCCAAAATCCGGGGTCATGCAAAAATTAGCTAATGAGTAAATTGCATGTATCTTGTCAAAAAAATAATACACATTTTCTGATGGATAAACATGTTCATCCTCACTATATGTGCTATTCCAATAATTAAACAAAAAAAAATGTGCAATTAACAATTTTCTATTTGTCAATTATCCAGGACCGCATAGGCGGCCTTCACGCTGGGCAAATGAATACAGGTTATTCATGTAGGTATCGATTCTCTAAATGCACTATTTTCCCAGTACATCATCAATCATCGGCACAAGCTAGACTGAAACTGACAGTAGATAGTGTTGTCGGTTTTATACTGGCAGCGCATCGCCACTTGCGCTGCCCATTATTCGGGCTTGGAACCGGCAACAATAGAGAAGTACATCATTCTACATACTGTAGCTGGGGAAGAACCAAACCTAAACAAGGAGGAGGTCTTGCAACTGCAGTCCTGGATTATTTACATTTACCCAATTTTGCTTTGTAGCATTTTTGTAATGCAAAATTACTCTGGAATAACTGTCTCAAAAAATTGTTGCTTTATAAAAAATGAGAAAAATATTCAAACAATCTGCGTAAAATGAAATGTTGCTTTCTTATTTTGTTTGATGTCTGATTATCAATTTTAAAACATAGTCGTGTAATTTTAATTTACAGGGAAAACTATATGGTACGGTGGTGCTCGATGAATCAATTTGGACAGTAGGTTGGTACAAGTATTGCTGCAATTATTATGAGCACATCCACTTAAAACAAATCAAATGCAGTGATTGGATGGAAATGGACAAAATTATCCCATCTAAATTTTGCTTCTCAAAGTATTTTTTCTATTATTCTCATGAGGGGACCAACAGAAGAGCAAAAGCTGCTTCTAATTCAGTTGGTGAGAGCAGATGGATTAAGTGCAGAAAAGCCATGGACATCTCTTTTGGAAGGGCAGTTTGCTCCTGATGCTTGGACCTTTCAAGAAATGCAAAAGAAATTAGATTTAGAAAGATTTCAAATTGAGGTGAGAATCGTAATTGAAAAAATAAGATCAGATTGAAAAACTTTCCGGGTTTTTAATATGAAGTAGTAGCATAAAAAGATCCCTAAACAAATCTGTTAGTATTTAAAAGTATTCTAAAAGCATAGTATTTTTCCTTTCCATTGTAGCATCCAGGCTTTGACTTTAGTGGCGCCAAGCTCTCCAAAACATATGACAATCCTACTCCAGACTTCACAAATTCGATGGGGAATTTATAAATCGAATGCGAGAATGAGAACACTACATCCAACAGCTTAAAATAGGGTACCTGAAGTTCACCACTGCACCACCTTAGCAAGAATTTGTGTCCAGCCTTTGATGTAACATATGAATGGGTTAAAAGCAGAACGGTATAAGTGACAAAATTGCAAAAAATTAAGTGCAGAATTTCAACACTGAGGGGGCATATTTTAAGTATCAGAACGATAAAGTGACATGGAACATGTGCTGCCATTTAGCGTCACTAGATATAAGTGCATAGCACATACAGTTGTATGGGTACCTTCACAACGAGCTTTAAAGCCAATCATTTATGGCTTTTTTTTCGCAGTGTCGCTTAGTGGTAAGCG
>JAQGBX010004900.1:0-14542 GCA_034698745.1 Megaphyllum sjaelandicum | reverse complement strand
AACAGAATTTTCACATCTCTAACGGTTAAGAAAAAAAATTGAGTGGTGATGGACTTATGAATCACCCTGTATATATATATATACAGTACATAGCCTAATATTTAAAATAACTTCCAGGGACTATTCCCGATATCCGCGTGCTTACAGTTAATGCAACGACTAAACAAGCTCATTTGCCATGAAATATTTAGCAGTGCACAAATAAAGACAAGGTACACCCTGGATGTTTGAAATGGGCACCGGAAGTTAGATTAAATTACCATAGCTTAGCAGACTACATATGTTTCAGAGGTTATTTTTATCGCACATTATGTATTTTCCGTAAGATAGATATAAGCTCTCTGACAATATGAACGAAATTTCTTTTTGTATCCGAGTGCAGACGACAGTGAAATTTACCAATATGTTGTTTGGAAACTAATACAGAAGCTTTACGAATAGTGCTTTGGCTGCCGAGTAGTCACGTATACAAAATGAATGCATTAAATGGTTTAAAAACAGCGATAACCTGGAGTTGATGTTTTAAAACCAATAAACGTGTCAAATTTTCACACTTAATTTACTTCACCACTAGCTGCCATAGTGCGATTAGTAAAGTTTCTGCCTCAGTACCCTAGAACTTTCTAAACCTTTTGCGTACTTTTTACATTTGCGTATCTATAAACAATCTAAAATAAAGTTAAATTTATATATTTTTAATTGTAAATCTATGCCAGTTTAATTGTTTTTTAAAATTATTTTTTGTGTAACTCTGTATATTTCTTGGCTGCCATTAATCGCCATATTATACTCATACAGTATTATGCTTCCTTATTTTACCTATTATATATTATTTATAAATTGAAAGCATGATTGAGACACCAAGAAAACAGAATACCTCAAGTTATTTTAAATTGTTTGAATTCAATATAATAGGAATGAAGTGAACTTTGCTAACGCATGGATGACAATTATCATCCGCACATTTTTAATTTGATGGACGCCAACATGTGGTTAATGATCTTTAGCAATAATAGACATGTACTTAGTATGATTTGTTTATTTAAAATCTCAACGCCACTCTATAACACTCCTTAGTCATCCTATTCAAATCAACAATTTGAGGTTAATTCTTTGTAGATCTTCAAACGAGCTTTTAAGATTCTTTAATTCACTATCATCACAGCATTTTATACTTTTTACTTCATTGTAATCAATTGGTGATTAATTTATCAAAATTCGCCCAGGATATGATTAAAAATTGCGACAATATTGCAATTCTAAAACTGAACATGAATAATGCAAAGATTAAGAAGTAGGCAAATTGCAAACGTTTTAAAATTCTTGCTCCTGTTTCAATAGCCATTATTTGCCTAGCCTAAATCCATTTGCACCTGTGCCCATTAGCACTAAAATCACGAATTTGATAAGTGTTATTTATGTCACACATTGCAAAATATTTAAATAAATTTTATGCGTGTTCGGGATTACCGTGCATGTTTTTTTACATGTACTTCTTCTTTTGAACAAGAAAACTACTGTACTTAACAAGTTTTATTGTTGAAAATCGAGTCCGAATAAGGGATTGGTAGTTGGGTAGACGGGATTCTACAAATTTATGGTGCCATGACATGACCAAATTGAGGAGACAGAATTAAGAAAGTGAAATAAAATTTGCTTATCAGATTTATTTTGCTACTATAGAAGTTACGCGATGATGGAGTATCTGATAAAGTTATTTTCTAATGTCTTCGCTAGTGGCACCGTCTACAGTATAAATATCTTAAAATATGGCCTCTATATTACAGGATGTGGCTTAACTACGGCATTTTCCCATCAGTTACATAAATTCCACTGAATAATAGCCTAAATAACATACAGTATTGATACGCTGTATAATTACGAGTATGCATATAAAAAATCGTCATAAATATGATGTCTGATTTCGATTCGATTGATACGGTTAACCATTCAATTCAATTCAATTAAGTAATTGGTAAACGCATTGGTAAATTTAGTCAACCTTATGGTTAACCTCAAATTCCTTGTTGTAGGAGGCAATTTCCAAAACTTACGTCGTAGATGTATGTGAAATTACTTTTTAAAATAATGATCTGCACTAATAATGGTTGCATTCGTAAAATTCATCACATCTAAAATACACCTGACCTCATTTAAAGACCGTTTCAAACACATTTAAATGAATATGCCCTAGTCCATAACAATAAACGTTTATTTATTTTCTTAACTCGTAAAAAAATTGCTTCGATATTTGTTTAAACAAATGAGTAATGGAAAATACCGACTACGAAGGTAATATGAATGTAGTGTATTTCTGTAGGAATTTTTCAAAAGCGTTGCCTCGCAGCCAGTTTTTGCACCCTGTATAATCGCCGGCCAATTAGCGCGTATGCTTTGTGTTCCAGTTACACACTTTTGTCGCAGAACTAAATCCCAGAACGGCAAAATCTAGAGTGCCTTCTTTATATATTTAGTGCCTAAAACAAACCAGCTTTCTAGCTGCAAACTGGAATTAAAACAACAACAAACACCATCAGAATTCTCATAAAAGTAGGCTAGAGCGTTAGCTTAAAATCGGTTTTTATTGGGTGCGAGAAAGTTTTCCAGTAGCTTTTTTTTATGTATTTTCTACTTCCTTTTTTTGTTTGTTTGGAGAAGTAGGCTATATTAGCCGCAACCACGTCCGAAGGATCTGCTCGTTATCACTTTTGCAACGAGCAAGACGCCATCGATGGAAGATTCTTGAAATACCGAAATAGAAATCAGCATGATGGTAAAAAGGCTGGCTCGTGGACGCATTATCTCACAGGCAGCACTGAAGTGAGTCGGCTTTCGTTTGCTTTCAAGTGCGCATCTATGCACTTGGCACTAATTTCACCCCCAATCAATGAAGCAACCAGGAGATGATGACAATTGACTCTGTAGACTGGACGAACAGGGAAGAAGACATGATGGTGGTTCGCCAGGATTACCCTCGCTGAAAACTTGCATCATCTAGCTCCTTTTTCCAAGCGTTTGAATTCGGTGCAACGTCATTGTCCAATTTTATACAACCGAGAACAATGAGTTCGAATGCCATTAGAGGTATCAGAAGAAAGAAATCGTCCCTCTCCGAAGTAAAAATAGTCGTCCTCGGAGCGCCCGGAGTTGGAAAAACTGGTGAGTATCGATACCAACAAAATTTGTCCAAACTTTTCTCGAAATTGGGTTTTCTTGGCACTTCCTCTTCTTTTGTGTTCCAAAGAAGTCTTTGTGTTTTGGAGAATCACTTGAAAATAGAAATATTTGGGCTGCATTCTGATCGTTTATTTCGTTGTTTAAAATTAGCTAAGCGTAACAAGGTGGCGTTGTATTTCAAGATCGTTAAAACCATTATGAAATTATCTATCCTCAAGCTGCTTCGTGATTATATCATCTAAGTAATTTGTACATTCGTTGCTGCGAAGGTCATTACAACCATCGACTACAGAGTATGTCGTTATGCTGCCCACGTCCAGTGTAGGGTTTTGTTACAATTTACTTTCGGTTCCGAGTGTCTACATTATTTAAGTAATCTTGAATGATGATAAAACGGAAATACCAAAGATGTCTTATCCATGCATAAACAGTGAGAAATTTGTTGGAATTGAACTTCCTGCATGCTTGTAGAACTTTTTGGAGCAACACAACGCTTGTTTTTATGGGCGTTTGTGCAACGAGAGATTCGTTATTTACGTAAATAATTGACCGTTTTGATCATCGTTTGAACATCGTACTCATCGTCTGATGAGCAATGGCCATGACGTTACCTATGCTGCTTGTTGGGCCAAACTCGCTTCCTGATCGACAGTCACAAAAGTCCACTGCCTGCAGCCATCTGTTTCCAAGAGTGATGCCAGAATGTCGCGCGTCGAAAAACATGGTCGGATTTACATGAATTCTTGGAACAATCGATGAAATAGCGAGTGTACCAAATCCAACGTCGCAAAAATGGAGGCAATCTGTTCCGCTCTTAGACGCCCACGCCTTCGAGGCAGCGATGGAATCGCATTTAACGTATGACTTGGCATCTGAATGCCCTTAATTTTTGCCGTAAATATATTGCAATTGGTTTCGTATCTGACGACCCCTGGCTCATCAATAATATACGCGAAGGTAAACGCAATATCGTACGGGGCATTGCTCCTGGATTAACCGTTAAGATTCCCCGCTGCTGCGCAATGGGGAGGTGCCACGAAAATTCGCCATGCTCCAGACACAAGAGCAAGACACATTGCCCCTCGTGCGTATGCATGAGATTTCACTTTGAACTCTGGAGCAATTTAATCAAAAATCCATAAAGTGCGTGGGCGAGCCAAAGCTGTTTGTTTACGTTGAATGGCAACGTTGAAAACGCACGCGCATCCATCAAGCCTTGCATGCTTTTACGGACGTTTATAGGTGCATCCATGCACCATCGACGATCATAATGCACTTAAAATTAATCGTGCTCAATTTCGTTATCCATTGACGACATTTTAGAAGTTTAATTAGCTCGTTAGCGTAACGGGACACGAAGATCGGGGATCCGGTGACCGGCCCACGCTAACGGGGATCTTCCATCCAGTCTTGGCTCATCGTGCTCGTTATTAATGCATTTGTTTACGGCTTTCGAAGTTCGTTCTCGAAAGGTGATTCCTCCCAAACTCGAACGATATCACGGGTAAAATGAAGACATGATTTGAGGTAAAATTTCACATCATTTTGCCACCGAGCTGCACACCAGCTTATTTTTGTTGGCAGACGACCAGGCAATGGCTCGCGCACCCTGGCATCGTTTAGGGAACGTTAGAATGGAAATTTTGGCTGGTGATTGCTCGTAGCATTTCGGGACAGAATTACCTCTTTGCAAAAAGAAGGGATCTGAATTTGTTAAATGAACCCCGCGTTGCCACTTCGTGTTAGAATGAATCTGGTACGGTCACGTGATTGTTGATGTACTGTACTGTTTGTTGATGTCGCGTGCTAGATGCAGGACGAGGCGTCTTGTGTTCAGAAATGCAATATGTTAGCAATGCAGAAAATATTCTACATTGTCTGTTTGCAAATAATTGCACATACATGACTACGGTGTTTTAAAAGGTTGCAATGGATCAACTTTTACATGATCCGTGAAACATTTGAGGTACATCATGATGACATCGTTAGAAGAATTATATTTAAGACTTTCCAGGAAGGCGTCAACTCCTTAACCGTGCCATTGTGATCACGTAACAGGGCCAAAAGCATCGGATGACAAATAATTGTCTTTTACTCGAAGGATCTTTCCCGAAGCTGTAGACAAAATACGACTAGTGGATGAAGTACCTCGACTCCGGTTTATGTCAGTGTTTTGAACTGCTGCATTAATATTTATCGGCGTGGATAACATAATTAAGAGATCCACGCTTCAGCACATGACCGTACGTATACCCAAGAGGGTGCTTCTCCCGTTGCCAAAAATGCAGTCTTTAAATAATACGGTAAACATGTCACAGTATCTGGCAATGTGACAGATAACAGACGTTTAACAACCCACCACATGGGCTAATAGCCATCACCTCAAATTCTTATGTAGGGCGCATCATTGCACGGCACACTCTGTGGTTTAGTTTACAAATTGGGACCTCTAAAGATGGATTATGTGATGAAAAATCCATCGAAGGCGTTACGCTTAATTGTTTTATCACTTAAGACCAACGTTTTGTTTCAACTTTTTAACTTTGATGCTAATTCCGATTATAAAACAATGCGAAGTTAATCTAGCAATCATTGAATTCTGCAATTTATAATGCAACCGTCGAGAAATATAACGACTTTGCTTTAAATTTCTGGTATCAAAACCTACAATTTTTCTTGCTGACCATAAAATTGCTAACACTGTCCAATAGTCACCTATACTGTATAGACAGCAAGTGAAGTGGCAAGTAGATAAAATAAAAAATTAGCATTCTTCCAAATTAGGATAATGTATTTTCTTGTCCACCACGTGGTTGAATATCGCAGCGTAGCATCCTCGAGTGTTTGGTGTTTCCGTAAAAGGGCAATAAAATTTCAAATACTGTAATAGAATTAAGCAGCCATGCATTACCCAACGAGTGAAATCACGCGTAATGACAATGATCATTCCAGGTTCTTACGACAAAATAAGTCAATAATCAAGATTAAAGTTGGAGGAACTATAGGCAGCACGGTTTTGAATATAATATAGCTTTCTTCTAATAAAATAAATTCTACTCAATTGATGGCTCGTTGTTTATTTTCCATATAGCCATTGCCGTTCGGTTTCTTACGAAACGATTCATAGGAGAATATGATCATCAAACAGGCAAGTTATAAAGAAATTGTCTTTGAATTTTACTGTATACACTGTATATTGACGGGCCAAAGTGCAGTGTTCCTGTAATCTTGTTTTTATTTGCGAGCTTGCATCATTATCATTTATATTTTTATTTTTGAAGAAAACAGGTACAAAAATGAAATCATGGTGGATGGAGAACCGGTGATATTCGAAGTGCTTGATATTTGCGCGAAGGTAATGGTTTGGACAAACGTGAATTGCTTTACCTATCGGTCGCATCCATTAATTTTGGCCAAATATCCATAGGAACCTAATGAAATGCCTCGTGATGACATTATTCAATGGGCGGATGGATTCCTGCTCGTCTATTCAATCACTGATCGATCTTCGTTCAATTTAGTGAAAATTCTGAGGCAGTTTATCTACGATACCAAGCAATTTGCGAAGGATAATGGGCAAAACGGTGCGCCACAATTTCCAATTGTGATTGTTGCAAATAAGTCGGATTTAATTCACTTACGTCAAGTAAGCACTGAGGAAGGTAAGTCGATACTAAACTGAAACCTTTTATATTCGATGCATATGTACCTGTAGAGCAATTTCAGCGATCTTCATGACTCGAGTCAAGTTGAGTGCAAAACAAGCATGGACTCAGTTGATTGGGCTTAATTTTTAGCCGCCATGGCATTTTGCTTGTTTGCTTTGGCAAATATTCAAAAATGAACCTCATGCTGGCACACTGTATATCGATGGACAACATTCAGAATGCACATATACGTGCACGTTACCACGTATATTCGAACATAATAATGTACAAGCATGTCTTTACCTACTAATGCAGACCCAAATATTATTGTAGAGTTGCTTGGACAACAATTAAATTGCAACTTTTTGCTAAACATATTCCCGAAAATACGTTTTCTGTAATAATCAGATGGCCAATACTTGTATATACTGTACATGTATATTCGACTTTAATCATGTTGCTAATCTTGCAAATCCTGTTACGTAAAATTGGCAAAAATGCAAAAACGAGGTATTTTTACACATTTTTTTATATCCACATATAGGATTGAACAATGAACAGTGTGTTAAGCTTGCAGTACTGTGGTGTTTAAACTATATAATTGTACTTTGGCAGGAGAAATTTTAGCCAAGGACATGGACACGGTATTCACCGAATTGACCGCGGCCGAACATGTGGCACAGGTATCGGAAGCATTTTATGACCTGTGCCGTGAAGTCCATGCAATCAGACGACGAACCAAGCAATCTTTACTGGACAGGATGTTAGGGAAAAAACAGTAAGCAGTAGCCTCATGGACTATTTGCATTGGAAGTTATGCACGGATAAATCATTATACCGATATGCAAGATTACTGATCATTATGACAGACTACATCATGTACTTGGATGAACTTTCATGAAAAACAAAAAAATATGGGATCAGCATTTTAATGAGATTTAAATTACTGATTAAGTAATGTCATTATCAACTGCTTAAAGTACAGTACTTCATAAACTTACTTTGAGGTTGTGTAGCGGAATTTTTGTCCTAATACCAGAAAAAATGCAAATAATTGAATGCTATACATAATGGAAATGCGTGAAAATCGTGTTTCCATTTGTTGCTGAATTGACGGTACATGTGCATGTAATTACTTCTTAAAAGTAACATTTCTGGTTTTAATTGGAGTACTCAGCCAAAACTTTTATGAATTGCATTATGGCAGTCGTGTAGTCACGTGAGCAAAATCGCACACCAATAGATTTAAAAATTCACGCAGTGTTATTGCTTGTTAAACTAATTAATGCATTTCGTTTGCACACGTGGATTCACGACTGCCAAAGTGCAATTTGCAAATCTGTATGAGTAGGCCTACCCCTGTAATTGACTAAAACATCCATTTGCTACAAATGCGTTTAAAAATGATTTAAGACTGAGTATTAAATTTCAAAATCACAGTGAAGTACCTCAAATACATATCATTTTGGAAATTTTGGAAAGTAAAAGCAAAATTCATTACTAAATTTAATTAAGCAACGTTTGAGATATTTCCGATTTACCAACGTATTTTAAAGTGTTATTCCTGTGAATGTTTAGAAAAGCATCAGAGCAATATATTGTTATGCATCTTAATATTCAGTATTTGAAAATATGTCTCAGAATGTATTGAAACCATGGTTGCATAAATGCAAATCTGTTTTGAAATGTATCACATGCTATTTTGATGACGTGAACGCAGAAATATATTTCAATAATGAAATTTTCTTCTAAAATATATTTTGGTAATAATACATGTGCAAGTATGCATACAATGTGCTAAGACTTGGTAATAAGCTCCTTACAAGACGAGATAGAATATCTTATTACTAGCATTAAATCACGTGTATCGTCGCACATTCTGCTAGTAGACTTATCAAAATATTTGAATATCTGCAACTAATGAAATGCCAATGAAGTTTTCTATGCAATTGTTTGCACAGATAATACGAATTTATAACGAAGGCATTTTTTTCTATATTTCATACCGATTTAAACCAATAAGCCTGCGTATTTCGCTCTGTTTTGATTATTGTGTTGTTTCAAAATGTAAATATGTACGAAGACGGTCTACTTGTAATAACTTGGGAAAATAAAATCACATTTGGCTAGTAAGCTTTGCATGCTGACTTTCTACTCTGAAACGAGAAATTCAAGTTCTTGCGTTCAAATTTTGTTGGGAGAGGATGCATGCCTCTTGATTGTAATTTTAGTAACAGCGCTTGAACAAGAAACCTGCTCTAGATTACTGAACTTTATAGGGCGATTCAACGTATAGAAAAGACATTTTATTGTGAAGGCCTCGTAGGAATAAACATAATTATCCATTCATTCATCTGATTTGATTGAAAATATTGGTACACATTATAATTGATGGTAGTGAATGAACAGAGCAGGCTGGATATTATAAAAAAAAAATGAGACCTAGTTTTGAATCCTGATTTAATCATTTTAATCAATAGTCGGATATATTATTAAAATAATGGAATGAAGAGGGCAAGGCTCATTTTAGTTTACATGTATGCTAACCTATAATATGTTATGAAAATCACTTAGGTTTTACAAGACGATCAGTTGTCCATTAATGGATGACGTTCTAATAGGATTCCTTCCGGAAATTTAGCTAAGGCTTTGGTTATGCAAAAAGAGTAATTTTGTGTAACAAATTCATTAAAAATAATGAATGTTAATATACTACATACTTGTATACATTAGTAATATGCTAAAACTAGCACTTAATCGTTTTACAATTCAGTGTCTGATGATATGTGATATCTACATGTAGATAATACATCGTGAAAGAATACAGTGCTCTATATCCTGTGAATTTGAATCAGAGTAAAAAATACGAATTGGGTCAATTTGCTTTCAAATCGCGGGCAATCACTGCTGACTTTTTTGTACAAAGAAATAGCCAACTTTCCAATCGAAAAGTGACTATATTTTTGGGTGAGATAAACTCTACAAGGATCATTATAAAAGTTGTATTACTGCGTTATGTTTTATTCGGCTAATTCCGAATTTTTGCAACGGAAAGAAAACTTCTGAAAAATATAAATAGAAATTAAAAAAAACTAGCTTAGAAGAAAATGTTCCCTTTTTTAAATATTAGGATTTTTTTAAATTACAAATTACATATTTCGTACCATATTCTTCTGAAAAAAATATCAAAAATTACCTAAAACAATGTAATTTTTTTTAAAAAAAAAAATTACACTTTATTAAAAAATTGATTTAAATTAAAATTAACCGGATGTACAGTATTTGCGAAATTTAATTATCTATCGCCAAGTTACAATTAAGTGGCATTGCGGGAAGCCGGGTATAGTACACACGCAGTATGAGATTCTTATACTGTGATTCACGGTTTAACATTGTTGCTATGCAAAATTGATAGTAGGTAAAATACGATCAAAGGTTATTTTTATTTATTGAGTCAAAACCACATTTACGGTACTAAGTAAAATTTAGCGGTCTTTGCTGTCATGCATTCGTGCAATGCACGGTTGCCCACATGCGTGTAACCAAAATGCCATTTGCAACTCGGTGTTCAATAATTAAATGTCGAAAATGCACCCATTTAATTTATTTTTACTACAGTACGTTCTACAAATTTCTAATGGAATTGTTTTCCTTATCCTCAACGGTCAAAATTTTATAAACGCACGGATCGAGAATATGGCGTCACACTTCACTTCCTATTCAACTGTCAAAGTAGATTTTAACTTTGAAATATATTAGAGTGACCACTGACCCAGACATATACACGTATGCCTCAAACTGTTATGCATGCATTCCGGCATATAAATATATAAAGTATATATATCATCGTGCTATATTTAGCATCCTTAAACTCGTTGTTTCTGGTTTCTGTTGTCGTTTTCAATAATGGTAAGAAAAAAAATAACAATTATGCGTGTTAATATTACTTCACTTAATAGACGGATCTTTTTACTGTAGTTATGAGGGTCGTGACATTTTCTTCATTGAACATGTAATATAGTTCAGTCCCAAATTAATTAACAATGTTCATCGGGATCTCAACTTAGTCCTCAATTTTTTTATTAGTTTGTGAATTTAGAATTTATTCAAGTTTTTCATATTTTGCACGCCTGAAGGTTTCAGGAGAAATTACAGTATGTGATTGTGTGCGCGAGAAGAAATGCAATACAGACTCAAAGAAAGGGAAATCGGAATTCAATACCTGCACGATTTGATAAACGATCGTTCCTTTAAATCTGATAGTAAGTTCAAATATAACACAAATTTGCGACAATATACAGTATATCATTGATGGAACATACATGTACGTGCATGGGTTTTTAAAAAAAAAAAAAAAAAAATTGCTCAGACGTCCCATCGACCCATTTCATGTTTTTAAAAAAATATGAAAACTTATTGCTGGCTGTCACTTTGTTGGTGCAAAAATTCATTTCGGAAATCGTGCAAAACCCTTTTTATTTTGAACCATAAATTATTGTGAAAATTAAGTTGATCTTTTTGTCTATAAATGGAACAGTTCCAGATTAAAACATGCAGCCAGGAACTGAATGTCTACGAATTGTAATTCGTATAGTGTTTTGTGACCCCCGAGATGCAAACGTGATGTTTAAATAATATGTCTCAGAGATGGGTGGTCTTGGCGCACGTTTCGCACTGATCTTGACACTTATAATGCGGGTGAAATTCAATAATGTGATAAGTATGATTCTTTAAGCGTGCCATTGTTATGACATTCGGGTAAAAAAGGTTAGTGCTTAAAAAAAATCCGGCGCATAAACGACTGAGAAGAAAACAAACATGTCTAATTATTGCATTGTTTATTGAGAAAACATGCTTGAACTATAGAATGCATGTAAATAAATCATCTAAAGGGTCAATAGATTCATCTTAGCAATACATGTAATTGAGAACCACGCGTGCTTACGGTTGATTAATTGAACACACGTGAATATTTAGCCTTGTTATTGTTGCCAACAGATAATTAATGCGCTTAAATTACGTTCAATCAAATTCACGCCTATTAAATGCCTAATTAACCTTTAAATACCAAAATTAATAATGGAGTGGAAGCCATGTTTTGTACTATCTAGGGATCAAAACATTTGCAACAGGTAAAAAATTGACTTCTTAATCACTCTAAGTTACTTAACGAGTGGGAATTGAAAACTGCGAAATTTTCAGCATTTGTATGTTCTTTTATAAGGAATATTAGAAAAAAATAACTAATGCCTATAAAACAATCTTCGCCATTTTTGCAAAGTCAAAAAAGTGAACGGAAGTGTACTTTAAACCCCGATATGCTGAAAAATTAGCCTATACTGTACAAGTACATGTACATGTATCACTTTTGGCATCCAGCTTGGATGCTTTATTTTTTTTGGCATTTTTTGTATTTCGTGTAAATCATTGGTTTTCATCAGATTTTATCCCACCTTCAGATAAACTAAATTCATAGGTATTATACTGTAAGTGCAACGATATTAGTTGAACTCACAATGTCGATCCACTAAATTTGCTTAAAAAATGACACTTTTAAAACAATACTGAAAGAATCACACATGTCAATCTGATCGCTTTGATATACAATTTTATTCATAATATTGGCGTTATTTGAGCACTATACAGGTTTTTATAATTGTAGAAGGCACGAGGGTACATCTCATACAGTTACATTATATAGCGTAGGAACTTTTTTAAAAAGTCACAACATGCTACAATTTCACTCGAAAATACATGTATGTTATTAGTATTTACCACCAGAAGGCCATGCGTTAGCATGAGCCAAATATTGATAAAATCTTTATTAGGTAAAAAGGCGAAGTAAAGCGCGTGGAATATTTTGTTTTTATTTGATTTTGTGATCTTAATAGAAAATATATGCCAACTTAGCAATTCATACAAAATTTCAATTTCCTGGAATTTGCACACAGCCACATGAACGCATTGTTTTTCAGTACGCGTTTCCAAAATATGACTTAAAATGTTTCGCAAAATGCTTTAATGTATGCAGCTAGTCTCTATATATTGAGACAGATTAATTCTGCAATGACGTGAATTAGTAAGGGTATTCAGGCAGGCGTTAAATTGTTCTCGATTTGGGTACAATTCACCGATTATGACAAATATGTGACATTTATTTTAAAGAGCCAATCAACGTGATCAAATCCTGAATATTCGTTATACCAATGAATCTTCAACATTTGGTTACGTGGCTTGGCTCTTAAAAATAAATGTCACGTATTTGTCCTAATCGCTAAATTGTACCCAAATCGAGCACATTTAACGCATGTCTGAGTACCCTTAATATACCATTGCCAGTGTGCTAAAAAAAATTGCTCAGAAAAAAAGATATAAAACATGTGAAATGTACTGTATACTGTAAATAAGACGCTTGCATCAATAGGTTTATACTGTAGGAAATAAGCGGATGGGGGATAATGTTGGTGACAGTTGGTTGATCATTTCTTCATTTAACAATAGGCAATAAAATCCAGGAATGTGCAGCCTTCACTGCAACATTTTTCTAAAAGTGCATTGAATACCGAACGTTGTTGTCTTTTTCGTCTTCCGTTTACATCCCGATTAACTCGGAAAAAGGGCAGCGTGTCTATGTTTTCCCCTCGACCCAGTGGACGGATGGGCCTAGCTGGTATTGCTGGACGTGCTGGTTTTTTTGGTTGGCCAATTTTTGCGAAGTTCGAATTCCAATTTCTGTTTTCTGTGGAAATGACAAATTCATAGCAATTTTGGTTAGGCTTTTGCAATCCCAAACTAAGGTCACGAGGTTTCCCTAGCCATAATGCATTTGGATTTTGAACTTTAACGAATGAATTGAACTTGTTATGGAGAAATATACACGTACATATACATTATTTCTGATTTTTCTAACATTTTCTACTTTCCTGAACTTAATTTACATTTAAGTATACTGCGATTTAAGATTGTGCAAGATGAAATACATGTAAAAGCATTGGTTTTACCGTAGCTGTAACCTTCTAAGAATGGGAATCTTTTGTCTTCCGCGCTTCTTTTTCCCACCAATTGGCACCATTCCGCGAACTTCTCTCGCACTTCATATTCGGTGCAAAAGTTGTGGATTTCCGCACCAATTTGAAGATTTTGGTTTGACGCTGCAACTGACCACAAACACGCCAGAAAAACGATGGAACAATGCTTCATGGCAAAATGTCGAGCGTTCAACTTAATGAGAGAAAAAAAGGTCTGATTACAATGTGTTACACAAGAATTAACTACAGTACATGTACATGCAGTAGGCCACACACCATTTACAAGTAAGTGTTATCCAAATTGATACTCCCTATAGGGACTGCAACAAAGATGTATGTACTGTACAAGTATGTAAGCATTTGTTAGTCGATTGATCAATC
Organism: Megaphyllum sjaelandicum; assembly: GCA_034698745.1. Classification (NCBI taxonomy): domain Eukaryota; kingdom Metazoa; phylum Arthropoda; class Diplopoda; order Julida; family Julidae; genus Megaphyllum; species Megaphyllum sjaelandicum. The sequence continues at coordinate 309 of JAQGBX010004900.1, read as the reverse complement.
AAGACCTATTCACATCGACCAAATCCGTACAGTAGTGACGTCACCCCGCACGTAAAAATACGCGTACCAGTTCACGTTTAACGTTTTCTTTGTCGTTTAAACGACACTTAGCCCCGCCTTCTGTCATGTGTGCATGCGCGGCCATGCCCGTGACGTCATTACGGTACGGATTTGGTCGATGTGAATAGGGCATAACGACTACACATTCATGTGCAGTACAGACAGAACACCTTTAGGGTACGAACACAACAAAACTTCTAGGAAAGAATGTTACTTTTTTTTACCACTAGCGCCAACCAGCGGGCAAAT